>WOXC01010210.1:0-271997 GCA_011680675.1 Gymnobelideus leadbeateri | reverse complement strand
ATATAAGGATAATGACAAAACCTCACATTTTTATGATACTGCAGTCTTCAATCTGGCTTCACATTTACTATCTCATTTTATCCTTACAACAACTTTGATGGGGAAGATAAGACAGAAATAATTACACTTCTGGTTTATAGGAACTGGTTTCAATCCTGGGGAGAAAGAGAGAGAGAGACAGAGAGAGACAGAGACAGATAGACGTGTATGTGTATGATTTGTATGTTTATGTTTGTATACAATGTATGTATACATGCATATGTGTGTACACACGTGATATGTGTATCATATCATTCCACAGAAATTGTGTCCCCCCCCCAAAAAAAAACCCTAAAAGAACTCTTTCTACAAAACAGACATGGAGAGTAGGACCAGGAATAGACCTAGGCATCTTAACTCTTTTAAAAGATGAGGCTTTTCTTTGAGATTGATTATGCTTTCTTAATAGGTGTGAATATTTCCATTGATCCCTCATTTGGTACTTCAATCATATGCCTTGATAGGGTTGACAGCACTCTTAGCCTGGGTATGTGTTGACCCAATCACACATCTTTTAGAATGATTTTGGAGGGGGGTGAGGGGAACACAGTAGTTTATTTTATTTTCTAATCTTTTTTAAATTTAATAAATTATTTATTTACTTTTAGTTTGCAACATTCACTTTCATAAGCTTTTGAGTTCCAAATTCTCTCCCTTCCTCTCCTCCCTTCTCCCCACCCCCTCTGCCATGGCGACATGCAATCTGATATAGGTTCTACAAATACCTTCACATTAAACATTAGTCAAGTTGTAAAGATGGATTGTCACCAATGGAATGAACAAGAAAGAAGAAACAAAACAAAAGAGAGAGAGCAAGTAGTTTGCTTCAATATGCATTCATTCTCTGTAATTCTTTCTCTGTGTGTGGGTAACAATTTCCATCATAAGTCTTTTGGAGTTGTCTTATAGGCTTGCATTGCTGAGAGGAGCCAAGTCTATCAAAATCAGTTATCACAGATGTCTGTAACTGTGTACAAAGTTTTCCTGGTTCTGCTCCCCTCACTCAGCATCAGTTTGTATAAGTCTCTCCAGGTTATTATGAAGTCCATCTACTCCTCATTTCTTATAGCACAATAATATTCCATTATATTCATATACCACAACTTGTTTAGCCATTCCACAAATTGATGGGCATCCCCTTGATTTCTAATTCTTTGCCACCACAAACAGAGCTGCTATAAATATTTTTGTACAAACGGGTCCTTTAGGATAATTTATTAATTGAAAGGGTAGAGTGGGTGGTGCTTCAATTGGGTCGTGGCTATTATATATCTGAGCCTACTCAAGGATTATAAAAGAAACAAGATGCAAGATTTAAAGAAAGAACTAGTTATGAACAGAGACCATATTCATACAAAGATCTTAACCTCTGCTTATCCACCCAGCCCTCCCCAGTAAAAGTATGAGCCCTAGAAAGCCAACGGTAAAATTCTTAACCCCACAGATGCAGCCATCAAAAGGGAAATCATGTGACTCCAGGAAAAGAAGGAAACAAAGGGACCAAAAGATTACAGTGGCCAGAGCAGTAGTGTAGAAATGAGAACTCCTAGACCCAGACTTGTGGAGAAAAGAGAAAGAGTTCTACAGAGAGTCCTTGTCCTCTTGGGGATAAGAGGAAAAACTACAGGTCTCAGCAGCTGGAGAAGCAATAAAGGATAGAAGCACAAAGTATAGTAGCAACCTTCACTTTTTTGTCCACCAGCACTGGGAGTTATTCAGGTTATACAAGTCCTATAGGAAGGGAATGGACTCCACAGCAACCCCAAGTGCAAAATTCCCTTTTGTGGAAGCTCTAAACCTTAGAGAAATTCTCAGTCTGGAGACTTTGATAAATCCCTGTGGGGAAGAGGGATGGGTCTCACTGAACTCTCTAGCAACCTCCAATATGTTTTATTTCTAGAGGAGTTCAACCACAGAGTAGCAGTAGGGCCCATCTTTCTTCTTTGTGTATTCAGATATGTACTTGATGTCTCCCCCACTATAATATAGGCTCTTACATGAAGGAATTGTTTCATTCTCTATGTGCTTGGCTCATAATAGGTACTCAATAGACATTTGCTAAAGGATCTGTTGATTCCTCACTGTCATTCACCCTTGAGTGGCCAACCAATTACCAAATTTCAGTCTTACCAATTCTACCTCCACAATCCCTGTCACCCATATTTTAGCTTCTCATCACTTCCCTCCTGGATGAATGCAATAGCCAGGTCCTAGTCTTAGGTTTCTCTTTACTCCAATTCACCCTCCACACAACTACAAAGGGATTTTCCTAAAGTACAGATCTTCTGATGGTGTTGCTCCCCAACTCAATAAATTCCTATGGCTTCCTGTCACTTTTTAGCATCAAATATAAATTCTTCTGTTTGGCATTTACAGCTTTTCACAATCTGACCTAAAGCTATCTTTTCAGCCTAATTACATATTATTTGCATCCATACACTCTATGGTCTAGAGAAACTTCCTCATACATTAAACTGTTCCTTGTAATCAGACTTTGCACTGGCCTGAAATGAATTTTGTCCTCTCCTCCATCTCCAAGAACCCTAGTTTCCTTCAAAGCTTAGCTCAATGTCACATTCTCCATGAAACTTTTCCTGACTCAAAGCCACCCCCTCAAAAATTACCTTGTATCTAATATATATTATTCACATAAACACACATATATACATACTTGTACATGTGTGTATATGTATATCTGTGTGTACATATATATATATGTATATATATATATATATGCAAATCCTTACAATTAAATATTAGTTCCTTAAGGGTAGGACTGTTTCACTTCCCTTTTTTTGTATATCTTTGAGGTAGTTAGGTGGCACAGTGGATGGTCTTGGAAAGGGGTAGGGAACCTGTGGCCTCAAAGCCACATGTGGCTTTCTAGATCCTCAGGTGAAGCCTTTTGACTGAGTCCAAGTTTTACAGAACTAATCTTTTTATTAAGGAGATCTGTTCTGTGAAGATTGAATTCATTCAATGGGTGGCACTTGAGGACCTAGAGGGGCACATGTGACCTCAAGGCCACAGGTTCTTCACCCTTGGTTTCGGACTTGGACTTAGGAAAATGAGTTCAAATCCTGTCTTGGTTTAGCTGTGTGATTCTGAAAAAGTCACTTTACTTCTCTGATTCTTAGTTTCCCCATCTCTGAAAAGGAAACAATGATGACATCTACCTCACAATGGTTGTTGTGAGTATCAAATGTGACCAAATGTTTAAAGCATTTTGTAAACTTTCAAGCACTCTACAAATGATAGCTATTGTATCTATCACCTAGCATGATGGCAGTCACCTCATAAATCCATGTGTGTGTGTGTGTGTGTGTTTAGGAGAGGCAGCAACATATGGTAAATAGAGTCAACCTTGCACTTGGCAAGATCAAGTCTCTGACATGTACATACTAGCTGTGAGACCTTGGACCCTAGAGACTGAGATTACCAGGTAGATGTTTAATAAATGTTCGACTTGACTTGTAATCATAAGCTATAGAGTATTTGTTGAAATGAATTGGTAGAAGGAGGTTTCTCACTGATATTCCTCAACATTGATCAAATCATAAGTGCAGACCAAAATATACATAACTATGCATCTGGACAAAGAATAAAAAAATGTAACAATTTACAGCCGATCCCATGATCAAGGCAAAGTAGATAGAACTATCTCTGTTCCTTAACACACTTCATTCTCAGGCTATTCTTCACCCTTTTTTGATTCCTAGCTGAAATATAAAGTCTCTCTTCCACCTCTAAATCCATGATGAGGATGGAGGGATGAAGAGGATGGAGGGGTGAGGAGGATGGAGGGATGAGGAGGATGGATGATGATGATGACAAGGATATTTTTCCCTCCAAGATAGCCCTTAATGGCAGCCTAATGTCACATATGTAAACATATTATAAGGAAGGTAAGCTATATAATACAATATTTTTCAGGCTCTATATGACTAAGGATGAATTGAATTTCATTCCAGAACTGGTTCAGATTTCAATGGTTTAAATATACATTTATTCAATTATAAGGAATGGTTGCTATTTGCTGGTTGTACCTTAATGGTAGTGTCGTCCCTCTGTTTATATTCTCTAATTTAACCCATATGTATCTTATTTATAAAGAGCTGTTTGCTTGCTGTTGACTCCACTAGATCATGAGCTCTTTGGGAGCAGAGACTATCTTTTACCCTTCTTTATATTCTCAGGGTTTAGCATAGTAGCTGGCACATAGTAGGCACATAATAAATGTTTATTGACTGACTGCTCTTTCCTTTTAGGACAAAATATTTTGAAGCTCAGGCAAAGTAACAAATTGTGTCTGTATTCACTTTTTAATCCATTAGTTAAATAACCAAACCCCATTTTTCAGAGTCAATTTAGGCACAGCTACTAATTTTCTGATCATTATTAGACATTAGCTAATAGTCTGTGCTTATCCAAAGTATGACTTACGAGTGTGCGTGTGTGTGTGTGTGTGTGCGCACGCACATGCACTCACATGCCTGTGCCAAAAGATTGTCTGAGAGAATGGATTGACTTTTTTATCTTTTGAAATTAAACAAAGAGTACTTAGAAAGGCTGGTACTGATTTTCTGATCTTTTTTCAAATCTCTCATTGGCCTTCCTCTTCATTACTTCTCAAACTTCTTCCATCTTCCTAAATCTCTCTTCTTTGGATAGGTGTCTGTGAACCTTTTAATGTCCATGTCTTTGACTCAGTATAAAGACCCCTCAAAAAAGGTGTTTCTTTGGCCTCGACACAACCTCTTTCCTATGTGATTTGATGATTGTCTTCTCTCTCCCTATGAATAGGGTTTTACTAGAACATTTGGAGCCCAACTTCTTTTTCTTCTTTGTCTTCTGATTTCTTTTCAATAAATTACACCTATTTTCTTGTATTCTAGCCTTCTAGCCTTATTCCTTCAATTCAGTTTCTTCTCCACCCCTAAGAGAACCACTTCTCAAAAAGTACCAGTGGAATGGTGTTGGAAACATAAGAGTCTGTGTCTAGGGAATGAAGAGGTATCTTCGCCAGGAAATTTATTCCCAGACATGCCAGGCCATTATCATGACTGTCAGTTTATATGAATCAGCATAAACCAAAAACAACAAAATCAACAACACTAACAAAACACCTTGGGAGAGAAGTTAAAAAAAGTATGTTATCAGCAATACTAGGAAATTGACAACAAATTCCAAACCTAGATAAGTCCAGGTTTACACAAATAGCCCAAGAGAATATGAGCTGGTTCTCTTTTTCTCCTACTCGAATTTTTGTTGATGACTGAAGGGTTTCACAACTGCAAGAGAATTAACAGCAGAAAGCATCTAAAGGACCTATTCACACTTACTGCTTTGGAAGATACAACCTTCCCCACTACCACCACCACTGTTTATAGGAATGTCAATATCCAGGAATTTATTTACAACTCCTAATAAATATTTTATGTGGTAGTAATGCCACTTGCCAAGCTTGCACTGTAACCTTGAATCTAAAGTGTTTCAGGAAAATAGTCAAAGAATGAAGCTCAAGGCTGATTCCTAAAGCAAACACATATGTAGCATTTTGTCAGATATGGTTACAAAGTGTAGCTGCTATAATGAGGATGAGAGAAACCATAAAAAGGCTAAAAAGTGCAAACTATAGTTGTCAACATCCGGCAGATAACTTTAACAAAGAAGTTTGCCTGGCATTAAGTCTTTGAGGCTCTAACCAGCGTTTGAAATATTATTACACCTAAAGCATCTAATTGTTATCATTCCACATGAAATGGCTATCTGACCCTATTACTGAATGACCCACTATGTTTCGTTGTAACATTTAATATTAGCCACAACTCTCTGGCTAATACTGTTTACTGTGTAAAGTTGGCATTAACTTGCTTAGAATTGAGACACAGGGAATAATTTTGCATTTATAGCCACATCTTTGCCACTGTGGTTCCATTCTGATGCTTCATTAGGGTATAGAGACAACCTCAAAGGCCACAGTAATAGAATAAAAACCTGCAATTTGCAAAAAAAAATTGCAATAAAAACCACCAATTTGCAAAAACAAAAGTATAATTGTGGTCAGCGTGATGGAGATTCCATCAATTAAAACACTAATCAATGGTTTGTAAAACCTGTCTAAATACAGAAAGCATCTGACCCATTGCTTTAAAAACATTGAAGGTAATTTTGAAGTTATTCTTATTATATTCAAAAAGTGAAGCTCCAAAATGAGTTCATTTTAAACACAGTGGGTTTATCTCACTGAGTTAACAATGAGGGGGGGAAATCAATGAAATCAATAAAAAAAAATTCTTTCACTAAGTTAAAAATGTTAAAAAAGATTTAATAACCGAGTTATTTTTGTACTTAATAATAGGTGTTTTCTCTAATTGACTTCATTGTTTTACCATTTCCCTTAAGATTATCTTTGTACTCAAGCATGCCAATGTACAAAGGGGCCAGTTTCTGCGTACAAGCTGTAACACTCATACATTAGCTGCTGAACAGCCAGCCAAAACTCATCTAAACTCCATTAGTGTAAGTGGATCTGTCATTCACTGTAGTCTTCTATGTACATTGCTCTTCTTCTTAATTGTAAGAAACATGAACTCTATAGAGGCAATTTGTCATATGAAGACATGGGATCCTGAAAGAACTTGCTGATGTGATCACAGAAACACAGTCAGCAATCTTTAAAGAGCCCTGGGGAATAAGTTTGACTTAGCCAGTGGATACCAGAACAAGGAAACCATCTAGCAAGGTGCAGGGTGGAAGGGACCCTGGGCCCATGCAATTTAAGTAACTCTGAAAAGGGGGAGAGAAGAACTAGATAAAAGGGAGGGGATCTAGACAAGAAAGGTCCATAGTTTGGGAGGGTAAAAAAAAAAAAATCTAAAAGAGCAGCACTGGTAAGGAGGTGATACCAGAGATTAGTTTTGTTGCCGAAAAAGAAGTTTTTAACTCTCTTTAGTTTTATGCTAGGCTGGGCTTGAAGGCTACTGAGCCCACAGGTCTAACTGACAGCATCATAAGATTGAGAATTTGAGGGGTCTTAGACATCATTAATTCTAATACTCTTCCCCCCTATCTTATAGATGAGAAACTGAAATCCAGAAATGTTCATAAAAACTTGGCAAACACTTTAGGAAACATTAGAGCAGGATTCAAATTCAAGTCTTCTAATCCCGGAATCCCATGAATTCAGAAGTCCTTGTATTGTTAGCAACAGGTATAGGTGGCTACTTACCTACCATAGAAACTCTCTGGAGTTGATGACGATCAGGTGTTCACAGTGAGCCTAAAGGCAGAGTTGATTACCTGGAAATAATAGTAACAACAACTGCTGTAACAGCAATAGCAATGATAGTGAACATTTATATTGTGCTTGCTATGCGCCAGGAACTATGCTAAGCTTTACAACTATTATCTCATTTGATCCTCACAACAACCCTGGGAGATAGGTGCTATCATTATCCCCATTTTACAGATGAGAAAACTGGGACAAACAGATTAAGTGACTTGGTCAGGGTCACACAGGCCAATATGCATCTGAAACTGGATTTGAACTCAGGTCTTCAGTGCTCTAAGTACTGTTTCTGCTGCCCAGACATACACCTCATCTATTCTACCTAGGACACAGAGATATTTAAGCCAGTTTTGTCTTACCCTCAGTGCTGGGATAATTGGGTCAGAACAATTCCATTCCATTGCCACAGATTAGGATCAAAGGATCACAGATTTAGAGTTGGAAGTAAGCTCCCCAGGAATCTTTTCTAATAACTTAATCTTTCAGATGAGGAAACAAGGCCCAGAGACATGAAGTGCCTTTCCCAGCTGGGATTCTAATCTTGGTCCTCTGATTCCAGATTAATCCACTTTCCACTGTAGCCCTCTGTCTCCAAGAGAACATTTTAAGAGATCTGTAGTAGCTCTGCTCTGATGGTTTTGGGATTTTTTTTTTCTTTTTCCTCCTTTCTGGTGGTATGTGTGGCCCTGAAGGCCAAACCTCTAAAAGTTAGTCAGCACCTTGTAATCAATCAACAAACATTTATTGAGTAACTGCTGTATGCCAGGCACTGTTAGGCTTATTTACACACTTCAATCATTTCAGTTGTGTCCAACTCTTTGTGACCCCATTTGAGGTTTTCTTAGCAAAGACATTGGGGTGGTTTGCCATTTTCTTCTCCAGCTCATTTTACAGATAAGGAAATTGAGCCAAACCAGGCTAAGTGACTTGCACAGCTATAAGTATCCAATGCCGGATTTGCATTCAGGTCTTCTGGACTTCAGGGCCAAAGCCCTATCCATTGTGCCACCTAACTGCCCTACTATGCTATGTACCTTCTATGAATCAGCTGCATTAGGGAGCCTTTCATGATCCTATATTCACTAGGGGGTCAAGATTCTGAGTATACATATCACTAAGGAAATTTGAGAGTTGATAGATATGTCCTGTAGCTTGGGCCTCAAAATTATTCATCTGATTCTTCATGACTGAACTCAGTCTCTAATCACTGAAAAACATCTTCCAGTCACGGGTATCTCTGACAGGTCACATCATTTGTTACTCTTGCCCTTGATAGACATGCGTACTGACAAGATTAGGAGGCCCTCACATTATTATAAACTACTTACAAGTTGGGGATTTTAAAACTTCAATTTAACAACATTTTTTTTAGTGCCCCCTGGGCTCTTGACTCTTAACAAGATTTTGCCTGGTTTTGGCGCTGGTCCTAGGATTCAAACTGGACCTGGACATAATCTCCAATACCAACCACTATCTCTAGGATAGGATACAAACTTCTCAACCTGACATTTTAAAATTGTATACATGCACACATCTAAATATATATATATATATAATATACACATGCATGTGTGTACACATAGACATACATATGTCTACGTGCACATAGTATACACATATAAATATGTAGGCATGTTTGTGCATGTGTGTATACATATATACATTCACGCATATTTTAGAGAAATGATGAAGGCCTGACCTAGGTTGCTTGTGACTTGAGTATAGAGAAGGGATTAGATGCCAAAAAAAAAAAAAATATTTGGTGGAAGATGCTGAAAGACTTGACAGCTAATTGGCTGGGGGAGGAGAGGGAGAGCATAGGGAAGATAAGGAGAGTAAAGAATCTAGAATGACTCAGATTTCATACCTGAGTAACTAAAATAATTGTGATGCCCTCAACTGAAATAAGGGAATTAGAGAGGTGGGTTTAGGGTTAAACCTAATAAGTTCAGTTTTAAATACATTGCGCATGAAATGCCTATGGAACATCCAAAAGGAGAGGTCCAGCAAGCAATTGGAAGTATGGGAATGGAGCCCAGGAGAGATAAGGGCTAGATATATAGATTTAAGCTCTCTGTATAGATGACAGCTAAACACATGGGAGCTAATAAGATTATTCAAAAAGATAAAATATAAAAAGAGAATCTGTTTCCTATTTCTATGTCACCGTTCAAGCTATCCCATGCCCAGAATGTTCTCTCCTCACCCTGTCTCTTACTTTTCCTAACGTCTTTCAACATATAACTCATGGGCTTCTTTTAAGAGATCTTTCCTGATTCCCTCAGTCATTAGGGCCTACTCAATATTATTTTGTATGTATTTTGATTTTTACCTATATGTATACACCATTTTCCCAAAATAGAATGTAAGCTCCTTGAGGGCAAGACCTGGATCATTTTTATCTTTTTATCTCTAGCACTTAGCATAGTGCATAATGAATCCTTCATAAATGTTTCTGAATTGAGTTGTTGAATGACTTGGAATTATGGTCCTGGTCATATGATATCATGTAGACTGTAGAGATAAATTCTTCTTCCTTCACACTAAGGCAGGGCAAGAACAAATGTTTCAAAGTTATGGCAGGAAAAATTTAAGTCAGCTGAAAGAAAGAACCTCATGATTTCATTGGCTGTTAAACACAGGAAGGGGCTTCAAAGCATTGAAAATTCCTTTCCTCAGGACTGACCCTCAGATCTTTGGGATGGGGTCAGTGGAATATTTTTCAGTGACCTCTGTTACCACAAGACCCTTCTGGCAGTTACCCTTGCTTCAGCCACCAACCCTAATCTCAGGATAACTTTTCTGAGATGCAGTGATTTGATGAAGAAACTCTACACAGACAAGGGGGACATGTGGAGAGGGGAATAAAAATCCCAGCTTCTCCCCGGCTTTGGGGAGATTGGCACTATTATAAAAATGAGAGTGGAGCCAAATTCCCAGACAGTTGTGTAACCACATGAGTGAAACAGATAGGCAGGTGTCACAAAGCAGAGCAAGCCTGAATCAGCCTGGATTTATCCCATTTCACACTGCTTCAAGTGCCCTCTTAGCCACAATTCCACGCCTAGCAATGAAATTGATATATAGGCTGAATAGGCAGGAGGAGTCTCCAGACCAAAAGTGGCAGCACCAGGCAAATCATTAGCTCCACATTGGAGGAGACAGGTCACAGAGCCACCTAGAAATTCCCAAGGCCATTGTAATTGCATGACATTTCATTTTACTTTCCCAAAGAGAGGGTTTGGGGGTTTTAACTGTCTCTACTTTCTTTTTTGGCAGCACCCTGGTGGTAGAGATGACTTACCATGGAAATCCTGGTTACAAGACTGTGAAATCTATCTATTGACTTGTATATGGAGAAAGGATAGGGGAAGGCACTAGAGCATATTTCCCATCGTAGTCACTGAAATTTAGAGTTGGAAGGGACCTCTCAGTGCAGAATTCTCTTCTATAGAATTTTCAACAAATGGTCATCCAGTCTAGAATACATCATTACTTTAAAGAGGCAATGAGTGTATCATGCTGGTGTCTGTCAAAGAGAGTCAGTCCACAGTATAGTGAATAGAGAGCCAGCCTTGTAATAAAGAAGATCCAAGGTCAGATCCTACTTCTGACACTTTTCTATGACTGGTCATATTACTGAACTTCTCATTGTCCCAGTTAATTCTCAGTTACAGATGGGTTACTGGTCTGAATCAGCAGAGGAAGTCAGGGGGTTTGTTTCCACACTGATAAAGGCATAGGTTCAAAATGAAGTTATCTTGAATATAGATATGAAATACATGGCATTATTATTATTATTTTCTAAAGGCTACAGAGGCTATTGATAATACAGTAAAAATCTATGGATTGCCATAAGGTCCTACAACTGGTTCAATGGAAGCTTCACTTTTAAAAAGGTCTTACATAATTTCTGGATAATTGCTGACATGAATTACCCTTAATTTTGTGATTGGCATTCTGAGTTTTGTTAGGTGTGAAGGGATCTGCTGACATGACTTGAACAAAGGAAGTATTAGTAGGTGTGAGGGTACCACGAGTATCAAGTAAAGGACATATAGCCACCAAAGATGGCACAAGTAGGGTGAGGGGGAGACTGGGGCAAATGGATGCTGGCCCCCAGGGTACTGACTTTAGCAATATTTTGCCAGATGTTGGCTCTAATTTTTGTCATAGGGTCCTAGTATTCAAGTTGTAACTAGAAGAAATCCCCAGTATCAACTACTGCTACTAGGACAAGATTTGACTTTCTCAACCTGACATTTAAAGCCCTCCATGCTCTGGTTATTGTCTCCTTTCTAGTGTTATTTTGTGTTAGTTCCCTTAAGGTATTCTCTTTCCCATCAAAATAGCCTACTAGGTGTACTCTGCAGGTGACCTTCCATCTCCCACCTCTGATGTTGCACAAGTCCCCTACTTCTTCTTCCCTATCCAAAATCCCTAGCTTCCTTCAAAAAAAACCCTCTAGTTACATTTTCTACCAGAGGTCTTTCCTGATTTCCCAAAGTTGTTAGTACTTCCTAAATAGGAATGTGTTGGACTCACCTCAAACCTGCTCCAGAGAGTTGATTGCTAAATTGGTAAATATTTATTATACCTCAGTAACTGGCAAATGCTATGAATCAGGACATGATCTGGTATTTTGTTGATTTTCAGGATTTAAGAAAGTGATGGAGAAAATGAGATTAAACTGAAAAGTGTGTCGTGTGTGTGTGCAATATATGTATATTTGTATAAATTATAAAATATGTTGTATTGTATTGTATTATAATACAAATTTCCCCCTGCCTCCAGAAATCTAGCTGTTGAACATTTACCAACATATCCTTGACACTACCTCTTGAAATTACTTTGCATTGAATATAGTATAACCCTTTTATCTTGGTATAATGGGAATGGGAATTTAAGATCTTCCCTGCCCCTAGGCCCTTTTATGGGCTTAAGTGACTCTGAGGACCTTCCTTGATTTGAAAATATACTCTTCCCCCTAATAGGCTGAATGTGGTCACATGGAGCCTGTGGCAGGAGGCTTGTTTTCCAGGAACACCCACATCTTGTTACCCTGATGTGAGGTTTCGTTTTGGGGATCACTTTGAGAAGAGTTGTGTGATTTGACCAGATGAGACTCTGGGCAGCAGTTGAACCCCCCAGCTTTGAAAACCCAGATGTTGGTGCTTCCCTCTCAGGTAACTGACTAGGTATGGATGTAATGGTCAGACAGGTGGAGGCCTGTCTGCTGATCTGTTTCTCTGTATTTGTTATCTGCTTGTAACTGGTTTGTATTCTCTGAAGTTTGGGGTGCTGACCTTTTCCCCCTGAACTAGGTAAATGATATATGTTTGATTAAAGCAAGATTGTTAACCCATTTTGAGCTGCTTTCCTTTAGAAAAGCAGATCTAGGGACCTGTGTTGGCAGCCACCCTGGGCAGCCACCCTGTGCTTGCTGCTATACAAGGTGAGAAGGTAAAATGAGATCTATGAATCATGTTGCTTAGACATTTCTTTGCCACTTCTACATATAATAAATAACAAGAATGCTACCTTATTTTTATAGAGCTTTAAACTCCTTAGTTTAGTTGAGTATTTATGACCATATTTCCACCTCCTAAGAACCCTATAGGTGGGTAAGTATACAAACATAGAATCTCAGAGTGGAAGGAATCTCAGGGGTCACACTCATCCAATCATCACCTGAACAAGACCTTCATGGGGCCATGTAAACTCAATTTTAAGGTGATGGGAGAGGGGAGAGCTAATATTCAGTAAGTCAGTTCATCCCACTTTTGAACAATGCTAACTTTCAGGAAGCTTATTCCTTAACATCAGTCTAAAATCTCCCTTTTTACCATATTCATCCTTTGCCCCTAGCTCTATTGGGAGGGGGCAAGTAGAAGAGGGCAAATTGTCCACCACTGGGCATTTAAATGCAGGAAGACTACAGCCTTCTCTTCTAGGTGGCACCATGGATAGAGTGTTGAGGGGAGTTAGCACAGGCTTGGATAAAAACCAGTTTCAGACACTTACTGGCTATGTGACCCTGAACAAATCACTTAACTTCTCTCGGTTTCTTCATCTGTAAAGTGGGAATAATAACAAGTTACCTCACCTGGCTGTTGTAAGAATCAAATGAGATAATATAGGTAAAATATTTTCAAAACTTAAAGCATTATCTAAATGCTAGCTATCATCATCATTGCCATCTTCATCAGCATCACCATCATCTTTTACTGGCAGAAAAGTCCCAAGTGACTTCAATTTTTGAAGTCCCATCACAGACCTGGTCTTCCTTTTCTGGACCTGCTCCAATTTGTCAGCATTCATCCTAAAGAAGGGGTGGGGAACTTTCTGCCTCAAGGCTAAATGTGGCCCTCTAGATCCTCAAGTGCTGAATCCAAACTTCAGAGAAAAAATCCTTTTTTTAAGGGGATTTGTTCTGGGAAGTTTGAATTCAGTCAAAGGGCCAAACTTGAGGATACTCATGGCACTTAGAACTGAGCACAACACTGCAGATGGAAGCTGACAAAGACATTATGTGATTATGTCCATTGGAGAGATAAAAAAACTGAGACCCAAGAGAGTTAAAATGACTGGTCCAAGCTAATTAATCACAGAAGCAGATAATTAGAAGCAAGATTAACCTAACCCAGCATAAGGCTCTTTGCTTTGTAAAATATCTTGCCCTTTAAGGATTTGTGTTCCTGTTTTTGTTTTGTTTCCCACCCATAACCAATGTCACTGACAGATAAGATAGCTATTTACTCAATTCTTGCTTTTGCTTTTACCTTAATTCTAGACTTCTGTTTTTCATCTTCCTAATTATTTTAATCAATTAATAAATATCTATTGGGTCCATGTCTAAGATCACTCTAGGATTAGTGACAGAACCAGGGATCAAATCCAGTGTCCACATCCTCAGTCCAGTTTCCAGTTTCTTTGCTCTGTTTCATTCCTACTATATAGTTATTTGCCAGCCCCAAATTACTACAGGTGGAGCAATACCTAGACATCAAATGTGTCCCCAAGCAAAGGTCTCTGCTGTCATTTTTTAAAAAATTAAGTCAAGAAATCATTTACAATGCCACTTGACTAGGACCTGGCAGGGCTGGGGGTTGCTCAGTCAGCTTTCTATGCTCCAGAGGAATGATGATTGTGAGATTATTTTATTCCAGGGGGACTGTCTCTCCAACCTTCTGTGAGGTTGTCTTTCTAGCTCAGCTATTTTTGAACTCCCCCTTACCTGTATGATGTCAACTGTGATGTTTCACTCAAGAATCCCTGCCCCCATCCCACTCCCCACACCACACACACACACACACACACACACACACACACACACACACACACACCCCATGCTTTCTACCTTGAGTCTTTCTTCATCCAGTTACCAATGTCTTCTTCTCCTCTTTTGTTTTGGCTTTTGTTCTTTCCACTTCTGATGTCCTTCAGGCTGATGGTGTTTGTCAGGTTTCTCTTTAAGTCTGGGGAAAGGAGCTAGATCCATCTATGAGTTTGGAAGAGCATCCCTTTCTGTAATCATTTTTCTATCTGGTTTTCTGCATCAGAAAAATGCCTGTTGTTGCATTATTTTCAGTTGTCACTTCTATGGGTTATAGATTGTGTCTTGTGAGATGAGTGTAGTGTAATGGTCCTTTTAAAAATGATGGATTTTGATTTTTTCAAAAGAAATTGAATTAGGACAGGGGCTGGGTGAGGGCCCCAATGGCAACTGGTCTATGGTTCCCAAGATAACCCATGATTTGGTGATCATTACTCTCTGGGGGAAAAAAAATCCTTGTTGTAAAATTTTGTCAGTTGCTTCCCCAACTTAAATGTCAGGCTGTTCCTGAGCAAGAAGAGTATGGGAAATGGTTGCATCGAAATATAGCTATATTGTGGTAATATGCCCCAAGAAGTATGGAACTTAAATGCAGCAACACTTCTCTAAGTGCCCTAGTGGTGGAAGATAATCTAACTTCCTGAAGAAGTTGCAAGGTAAATGACTTGCCCTAGGTCATGCAGAAGGTTGCAATATCCTTAATTTCCAGCAAATTTAGTTCAGCTTGGGCTAAATAGTGGAGCCTGCTATAATAGCTGAGGCAGATGTGTAATTAGCACATCAATTGTTTGCAGGGATGTTGTCTGAGTACTTGAAAGGAGGTTTGGTTTTTTTTTTGTTTTGTTTTGTTTTTGTCCTGTTAAGTTAAAATTCCACCCCCAAGTTGTTTGTGCTTTTTCTTTGCTTAAACTTTTATTTTTCGAAGCTAATATGAAAGTAAACTTTTCCTAGTGAAGTAGATTCTTGAGTTGACATTCATTTAGGAATTGTTGGGACTCTGAATGGATAAGGTATATCAGCTGACATGCCGGGATTACTGGAGTGTGAAGCGTATTTTCTCTAAATTCAGGGTGTGTGTTAGTGGTTGGGGAGTGGATGAGGTCAATGAGGGAAACCTTCCTAGAGAAAGTAGAGCATGTAGTGAAAATTGCTTGATCTCAATCAATCAATTTCCTGTTGCTATGCAAATAGGGATCAGCTGGCTGCTTCTGGTATGCAAATGGGGACTATTCACTGTTCTGCATTCACTGCTGAATGTGTGGTAATCCTCCAGGAAATGGGTGGAGTAGGTGGGTGGGTGGTCACAGAAGGAAAATAGAGAAAGTGAAATTAAAACCCAGAAATCAGTGCCCATGCCCTATTGGATTTTCAGGGGGAAAAGTCAGGAAAGACAAAATTGAAGATTTTTAAAACCTACAGTGCAAATTGTTTTTTATTTTTATTGTTGTTTGTTTTTGGTCTTTTGCCAAGAGTCCTGTCATTGCTTAAAGCATTACTGAAGCCCCTCTTCGGAATTGTCATGCAAGTCCACAGTCCATTCAAATAGCATTGCCTCAATAGATCTAATAAGTTCATCTTTAGGGGAGGGCACTGATATTTGGAAACAGGTAAAAGTCACTCAGTCTTGTAATCAAACAGCAAGAGGAACATCACCAAACAAAGTGTGCATGTGCAGTAGCAAACATTACTCAAAGACTGGTTCTGAAGACAATTCAAAGGGGGAGATTTGCATGGTATTTTGAATATTGTTGGTATGTGTATGTACTCTCCCAAGGAATCTGCTTTGAAGGATCATGGGAGCACAGATTTAGGGTTAGAAGCAACTGTGGAAGTCAACTATTTCAAAGATAAACTAAGGCAGTTTGCCTCAATGTTATCAGTAAATTAGAAGATTAAGTCACCAGCTAACAGTAAGGGAGAAATGTCAGGAAGAGTAGACATCATGGTCAGTGGGAAAGGTAATTTTTTTTCAAGGGGAGACAAGGAGAGAAGGGATGGCTTCCCAAATGCTTTTCAAATGATTATACTGTAGAAGCAACAAGAGTCTGTTCTAGGAGCTCATAACCCCTTGTGGATTTGGGTTGTTTTTTTTGGGGGGGGGGGGGTTTGTTTGGGGGGGGGGGTTTGTTTTGGTTTTGGACATAGAAATTCTGTAAACCCAAGTTTGTAAATTCTTTCCAAGGATCCTTGTAGGTACATTTTTTTTTTATTGGCATAGCTTTTGTGGTCTCTACCACAAATACCCAAACTCAAAGGGATCTGTAATCTTTGTTATACCAATACTTTCTCCAGTGATTCATCCAGCAGCCCGACTATGCCAGTCCAGCCTGTACAACTCTTGTCCATGTCCTTCCATAAATTCAATAGAGGGGTCCCAGGCAATATATTCCCTTTCTCCTGGTATTGTTTGGCTAACAATGGAATGCCAGATTGTCCAACCTCTCAGCACATAAGCAGCCAAACATTCTTTTCCAATCATTCATTTCTTTGATGGCATCCTTTCCTCCAACTAGGAATAATAAAAAAAAAAAAATCCAATCTCAGATACTAGCTAACACCTAACCTCTGTATGCCTCAGTTTCTATAAAATGGGGATAATAATAGCACCTACCTCCCTAACTGAACTTACTATCTTCACTTCTTATATTTAATTTTCCCCCAAATTTTCCATTTTTTTGGTAAAGGTCAACAATGTTATATCATAAGTATTGACTTGAAAGTATGTTACTCAGAGGTATGATGGTAAATCCTAGTTTGTTTTAAAAAAAAAGCAATACCTTTCTGGAAAAAAAATAAAACCATCATACATGACACATTTTTAAATTTTAATATGCATTTTCTCCATCACTTTCTTAAATCTAGATAACCAACAAAACAATAAAACAAGCCCCCCCCCCTTTTTTTTTTTGCAGCATTTGCCCATTTTTGAGATGTAAATATTCATTTAAGTTTATCTTCTCTCTCCAGTCAGTTCTGGCACACCTCTGACACCAAACAACACAAAACACATCTGATTTCAAATTCTGGCTTTGTGATCTTCCTCGATCCCTGGCCTCAGTCATCTTACCCTCCCAGCAAGTCAAATTAGATTATCTCTAATGTTCTTGCTAGGTCAAAAGTCCAGTGATCCTATGAAAACATTCCTAATAAACCTATTGTCTGTGATATAAACACTTCTCCCTCCAAACACTTTTGGAGAAAAAGAGAACTCTGCGTGTACATGCACACACACACACACACACACACACACACATATCACCTCTTACCTATGGTCTAGCATGGAACCAAACTGAATCTTTACACCCCAGAGTGCCTTGGACTGAACAAAATGAACTTCAGAGAGGTGGGTAGGCCATGGCAGTGAAATCTAGGAGCTGCTGCCTGTCACAAGTGATTTTTTTCAAAAGATATAGTTGTAGTGCTAAACCAAATCATTCTATCCTCAGGCACATTCTCCTTTCATTTGGAAAAGTCTGAGCATCTGAATGAAAATGAAACATGTGGTTTTGATTCATTTACACTTAGGTCATGAAAAGATCTTTTAACAGCTATTGGATGTCCAAGAAAACTTTTAGTTCTCTGCCCTGCCCCACCCCCAACCAAGGCAACTTCTTGGAGACTTAGCTTCTTAAAACAGGAATTTGCAATATACTGACAATGAATGGGCTCCATAGCCTGAAGGCTTGGGTTCCACTGGGGGTTCAGAATCCAACAGCTAACCAGATTTTCAAAGAGTTTTGCCTTGGTGTCAGTATACTTGACTGGCTACAGCTTCATAGAGCTTTATCTGGACTTTGACAAAAGACAAACTCTTCACTACAAGTGACTTCCTTAATGATTTTGTGAAAAATGCCAATGTGTATGTGACATTTCAGATAGTGGATTATCTGCTGCACATTTTCCTTCATCCAATTAGTTTAGGACTGAATGTCCTTAATTTAACTGAAAGGCTCCATCCTGTGCACAGGCAAAGTAGGCAGTCACCTATTTGATGCTGCCTGAAGAACACTAATATCCTTTCCCCATCACCCCCTAGTAGTACCTCCCCATCAAAGTGGCAGAATTCTCATCATGAGAGTGCCTCCTCTGGATTGAGAAACTGTTATTAACCAATATCACCTTGGGTCAAGATACTGAAAATCCTACAATCTCAGATTTAATAGGGACTTTAAAAGTCATCTAGTCTAGTTTCTATCTGAAATACCAAAAAAGCTCTTCTATTAAATTCGCAAAAGATTATTGTCCAGATTCTTTATGAACACATTCCTTCTTCCTCTCCACCACAGATCCCCCTTTCTCCTTTCCCCAGCAAACTCTCTCACAAGGCAATTTATTTCATGATATTTTTGTTGTTCGGTTGTTTCAGTCGTATCTGACTCTTAGTGACCCCATTTGGGATTTTCTTGGCAAAGACATTGGAGTAGTTTGCCATTTCCTTCTCCAGCTCATTTTACAGATGAGGAAACTGAGGCAAACAGGGTTAAGTGATTAGCCCAGGGTCACTCGGCTAGTAAGTGTCTCAGGTCAGATTTGAACTCAGGAAGACTCATCTTGAAGACTCCAGAAAGTCTTGAGGAAGACTCCAGGCCCAGCACTCCATCCATTGCAGCACCTAGCTGCCATGATTAGACAGCTCTAATTGTTATAAAGTCCTTTAGTGCTTGATGAGACATAGGGCAGTAACCATCAGAAAGGTCAAGAGCATGAGTTGCTTCTTCAGGAGGCTATGTCTAACTGAAGTGCAACAGCTGGGGGCATGGTAGGGAGGGTGGGAAGGGGTGGACAGGGTGAAGAAGTTTTTGGATAGTGTGAGGAAGACACAAAGCCCCTAGGACAGGGGCAACTTATCCTAGTGCCCAAATTTCTAGAAAGGGAAAGAACATGAGCCTGGGAGCTACCACTCCAATTTCCTTAAGCTTGAACAAGTTAGGCATGTTACAAACCCCCAGCCTCACTAGGGTTGAACATGGAAATGCACAAGCCCACACATAGAAGCAGAGCATACACACACATACAATATGTGCATGATGTATATATGCTCACTTATACCTTTAGCACACTGTATAAACATGTGCACACATATGGTACATAGCCTACAGAACACAGTGATCACACACACTCTGAATCCATTTACCAAATGTTTGAGCAAATGTTTCCAACTAATAACATACATAACTGGTTAGTTCAACAAGAATTTCTGCAAATAGAGTAATTTTAAATAGACTTAGCTTAGGCCATTAGACCCAAACAATGGTGACATTTGATATGGTTCTGGAGAGGCACTGACATATTGGTGTAAAAAGTGTTGGGCTTGGAGTCAAGAGAGATCTGAGTTCAAACCCTGCCTCAAACCCTTCCTAGCTATGCCATAAGTTACACCTTCTCTCTCCCTCAGTTTCCTCATCCATAAAATGGGGACTATAATGACACTATCTCCCAGGGCTGTTGTAAGGATCAAATGCATTAACATTTGTAAAATGCTTTGCAAACCTTAAAATGCTATATACATATTATTAATTATTATCATCTTTCTGATCTTCAGTTTTTCATTTGTAAAATAAGAACAATTACACCTGTAGATACCTACTTCACAAGAGGCCTCTGGTGAATCAGATGAGATAAAGTATGTCAATTACTTGGTAGAACTTAAAAGTTCTCTCTATGTGTTTATTATTGTTACCATTATCATTTAGCTTACTTAATTCATTCTCATTTCCTGAGGATTCTTAGCAGTATTTGAAGACTATACAGAATAGGTCTTATAGGGAGGACGAGCATGTGGCAGCCTTTTAGGGGTGCCTACCTACTAGATGAGGCTTACAATTACACTTTTAGAAATGGATTCCTTCTGCTTAAGAGTTAGTCTTTGTATTAAAAATAAAATTCTCATAGGAGAAGAAACATTGTCAGTCACAGTAGAAATGAAGTTATTAAATCCTTTTCTGAGAAAAAAAGTCATTGAGATGGAGTGAGTACTGGGTAGCCAGGACACAGGAACAAGGCTGCTACCAAGGAAGAAAAAAGAGTAGGGAAAATAAAAGGCTGTGAAGCCCACTTGGTTATTAGGTAGACAAATCATTTCATCCCTCTGAGCTTTGGTCACATGCAAAATTGGGGTAAGAGTAACTACTACCTACCTTGAAGGGTTGATGTGACGATGAAATGAGAATACACACACACACACACACACACACACACACACACACACACACACACACGTATATATGAACCACTTTGTAAATTATAAAGTGCTGTACATAGAGATACCACACAAACCACTTCACACATTAAGATAACAATGAAAAAAATGACCTATCGATAAGTATAAAATGATAAAAAATAGCAACTGAATGCACAAAACCATGGAGGTGATAGCTAGGATGGAAATAGAATATGGTTAATCAGAGAAGGTTTTCTGCAAATAAGCTCCCAAATAAACATCCTGCCTCAGGCTTGAGGGTTTTATTAGTAAACTCCTGGTGATCAGGGGTCATATCTTTTCCACACTCTGAAACCCAGCCCCTATCATCTAGTGCAAGTCATACTCTCAGTAAGATGTGGTAAGATTAAAGCAGTCACTGAAAATAGCCCACTTTGCATTTTCCAGTTTTAATGTAAATGGTAAGAAGGAAAGAGAAAGAGTGGTACCATTAGGTAGAAGGAACCAAGGGAATACATATGTATATTCATACATGCATACCTACAACTTACACATCTGTGTGAATATACAGGGCACCCCAAAAGTCTTAGTGCAGTTTTTCTATCATTAAAGACTTTAAACTATACTAAGACTTTTGGAAGAATTGGTTTAAATGTGAGTGTGTGTGTGCAAAAATGACATACTGTTCTCCACACACTCTATTCTAATAAAAATGGCCTGCTTTCTCCTTCTATATGGCAATACATCTCCTGTTTCAGGAGCTTTGCACTCCTGTTCCAGAGGGCAGGAAGAGAGAGAAAAAGAGTGAGATGTTTTTGTTATTTTTTCTTTTAATTTTAATTTCCTTTAAATCTTACTTATGCCTTCTGTCTTTATAACAAAGCTTCTTCAAATGGGGGCGGGGATCCCTCTTCTTTCTACCCTTTCCACATTGAACTCTTCTTTGTGACAATGAAAAATGATTAAGCAGAAATGTCTGACAATGTGTATCATTCTGCTATAGAAGTCCTTCACAGCCTAGAACAATACCTGGCATATGGTAGGTACTTAATAAAGGCTTTGTGATTGGTTGATTATTGAGGGTTCTCGTTTAATTATGTTATAGATAACCTCTAAGGGCCTTTCTATCTTCAGTTCTTTGATTATGGGTAGTATTTTGCAAATTTTAACATACTATGTAAATGTCAGCTAATATTACTTTTTGTTTTCTTTCCCAAATTATTCATCTTTCCTGGACTGGGTTTGCTATAGACCTTTACAACATGAGTATAAACATCAAAGACCCATGAGGTTACTGCTTCCTGGAACTGGAGTGGTCAATTCATCCATGTTTTACCTCCCAGTCTTTCTGGAGGGAGAAGAAACAATCAATTTCTAAAAGTTGCCAATTAAGGACTTATTTATCTTCTAATCTTCCATTAGTGACTAGCTCAAAAAAACCTTCACCATCAAAAAGTTATTTCTTGAGTGTAACCAAAATCCACCATGCTCTGCTTTCTACGCATTTCCTAAGCTGTCAGTTGTTCAAAGTACATCAGTGAGACATAATCCATCAATCCACAAGTGTTTCTTAAACATCTCTTACTGGTCAGATGCTTTATTAGTTGCTGGAGATGTAAAGATAAAAACCAAAGACGAAATAGTGTCTAGCCTCAAGGAGCTTATTATTTTATCAGGAAAAAAAACATAAACACATAGGTAAATGCAAAATATGTATCAAATAAATACAAAGTGATTGAGAGGGTTGCTAGGGTGTCCTCTTGTAGGAGGTTGCTCTTGAGTTGGACTTTAAAGAAAGTTGGTGTTTCTAACAGGTTTACGTGAAGAGGGAATGAATCCTAAGCATAGGGGAGATAGCATGTGCAGAGACATAGAATGGAGTGTGGATTGCCATGTGCCAGAAAGAGCAAGAAGACCTTTTGGCATTTTGGAATATAGAGTATGTGAAGGAAATAATGTGTAATAAGTCTAGAAAGGTAGGCTCGAGCTAGATGGTGAAATGCTTTTATTGCCAAGCAAGACTTTGTATTTTATCCTTGAGGCACCAGGGTGCCACCGGAGTTTTTCAAGTAGAGGAGTGACATGGTCGGACCTTCATTTTAAGAATTCTTCTTTGACAGCCATGTTTTGGATAGATTAGAGGTGGAAGAGGTGGGGACACCAGTTAAGAGGTTATTGCAATGGTCTGAATAATGGCAATAAAGGACCGATCTGTAGTCATTGCAGCATGAGTTTAGAGAAGGGGGCAGTAAAAGAGAAACTGAGGCTGTACAATCAACTAGATGGCAACTTGGTGAATATGGGGAGATGAGGGAGAATAAGAAGTTGAGGACAACTCTGAGGTTGCTGGTCTTATTGGCTCTAGGGGTGGTAGAGCCCTTGATAGAGAGAGGGAAATCAGGGAAAAGGGAGAATTAGATAATAATAAATTGAACTCTGGACACGTCAGATTCAAGATGCCTATAGTACCTCCAACTGTAAATGTCCAATAGACATACCCTTTCACTCAGAGATTTAGCTGGAAGGCAAAGACTACAAGGAGGTCAAAGAGAGAAAGGTTACTTATAAATCTGTGTGCGTATAAATACATGCATAAACACATGTATGCATACACATCTACACATGTATTGCCTACACACATGTGTATACCCATGTGCACAAGTTTATAAATTATTTATACATTTATAAATATATATATTTAACTTCATAATTGCTAAATTTCAGTTAGAGGTTATGAAAATGATAATGTAATTTTTTTCCCCATCAAAATTCACAGATTCTGTGAAATCTATCCACATAAGTCTCTGGATACCGGGTTAAGGATTTCTGTGCTAAACAAATTGTGGTACAAGAATATAATAGAATACTGCTTTGCTATAGGAAATGATAAATATAAATAATTCAAAGAAACTCTGGAAGACACATGAACTGATACAAAATGAAGTATGCAGAACCAGGAAAGCAATAGATTCCATAAATACAACCATCTTAATTGAAAGAAGAAAAATAAAAAGAATTGAATGCTATATGATTGTAATAACTCATCTTGTCCCTGAAAAAGACACAAGAAAATTTGCCTCCTTCCCTTCTTCATAGAAGTGGAAGACAAATTCAGTTGATGAGTCACTTTCCTTTTTCTTTTTTCTTTTTGTCAAAGGTGATATAAAAACAGAAGATATCAGTGCATCAAAAAATAAAAGGGTTGAATTCGCTGTCTTTTCATCTAGTCATAGAGGTTTATGATTGATTATTTACTGTTTGCAAAGCCATGCTTTTAACCTCATTGTTTCTTTAACCCCATTCTGATTCTGTCCCTCTCCCGTTCCTCCCCTTCCCCCCCCACCCAGGAACTTTGCAAACATTTTAGCACTTCCTGAATGAGTGAGCAGCATTGTGACTAACTTAAAGCACTGAGGTGGCCAAGTGGCCCCTTCTCAGAAGCTTTCAATTTCCTGCAAAGAGAGTATTTCATATTATTTAATTGAAACAACATACTTTTTTATTTTTAGAAGTTTTTACATATACTTGCTTGTTTCTTCCTCACAATGTCTCTGTGAGTTCCCAGTTTACAAATGAAAAAGCTGTAAGACTTAAGTGAACTGCCTAAAATCAAGCCCAATTAATGACAGATCTGAAACTAGAACCAGGACTTCTGATTCTCAGTCAAATCAATTAAATCCATGCTTTTATCAGTTGCTCATCCTTCATTTTTGAAGAGGACCAATGACATCATGGGGTGATGTGTTGACTTGCATGTGAATTGGATTTAAGTGAGTCAGCGTTGGGTGAAGTCATCAGCCTCCCTCCTGAAGAATCATGGAAGTCTAGGATCAAGAAAAATGGTCAGAACAACTGACAATGGCCCCCAACTCACCGACAAGTTTGTGGCTTCTTGGTTACCCTCAACCTGGTTTATGCCATCTGCTGAGATGGTTTTATCCAGTGTAACTGAAGCACATGCTACAGCTTCTCAGAACCACTGGTGAGATTTAGGTAACAAGCAGACACCAAAGGCAGATGCATTGCCCTGAAAAGGGCTCAGCAAGCCTTCACACCAGAGGTGCTAGGCCTCCCTGGACATGTATATTTTTATTGGTGGCCTACCATTCAAGGCCCCATGTTAAGCAATATTGGGATGTGAAGGAGCATCTGACATTATCCTTATCCTCTGGAAATTTTCGGTCTACTTGAGAACATAATACATGATGCAGGTCCTCTAGGTAAAGAAGAGAAAGGGCTCAGTTTTTCTCTCTGTTTCCCACCAGCAACATTACTCCTGGACTTTTTTGGAATTCTCTACCATGCCTTCTTCTCCTGGAATCTTATCATTGAGAAATCATATTATGTATGCTACAAGATTGAATCTGCCTGGTTCATATATCTTCTCAGTACCTTCTGTCCCTGTGATAAGATTCTTTGACTAAAGGACAGAGCCATGGGCTCCAGGGTCTCAGTTTAAAGTGGGGGGAGACAGCACAGTTTTTCTCTTAATTTCCTGTGAGATAATTGCTTCTGGAATTCTTTGCAAATCTATCATACTATCCATGTCTCTACACCCTCCCCTACCCCCCATTTTTCAGTTTCAGTTTTGTGTGGTCTTCTTCCATTAGATTGTAGGCTCCTTGAAGACAGAGATTGCCTTTGTTTTTATTTATGTCTGTATTCCCAGCACTTGGCACAGTGCTTGGCAGATACTTAAGTGTATATACATAGAGATACATATCCACTTCACTGCTATTCTAGGTATATCTTATTTAATTTCATTAATTAGCATCATGAGAAGAAAACGCTAGATGAAACAATATTGTGGAGGTTTTAGATTGTGGTATTTAAAGTTTAGTGACCACCTAATGTAGGCCAACGCCCACATTTTATAATGAAGTCAATTACCTAGGATTGATATTGCAAGTGTTATAAATGGATGGTTGACAGAATGACATGGAGGGTGTCAGAGCATTTTGGTAGAGCTTGGTTATAATATATCAACAGTATAAGGGTCAACCATTGTGGCAATGAAGCATGAATTCGGCCTAGACTGAAAGGTTCAAATGTGTATTGTGGACAAGTGCTTCAGGATTTCAGAGAAAGGCAAGATCACTATGAATTCAGATAATTAGAGAGGTCTCTTTGAAGAAACCAGGACTTGAGATGGTCCTGAAGGAAAGAGTATGGAGAGTAATGAAAAGGGGCATCCCAAGGAAGGGGGTGGGGATGGGGAGGTCTCATTAATTTGGTCTGGACACAATTGTGTGCATGACCCGGAATAGGCATATTCTCCTGGGGTCAGTTCATTGCTTTTTGCATGAATGTGGGTCTAGCCAGAGTATGTGTGTAGCCAGAATGTGCTCAGGAATGTTGGCCCTAATTATGTGTGAAGGGACAGTTTGTAAATCAGCAATGTGGGCTATTACCCATGTCTCCTACTGAACTCAAGAGCAGCTCGAGACTACAGAACCTGATGGCATTTTGTGTTTATTAAGAGGTGAGAGTGAGAATGCTGAGGTATTCCGGGACGTAGGCAAAAAGGACAATTAATTCCCATAACTGGGTCTTGGAACAAATTTGCTCAGAACATAACACTATGTCTCTATATACAACTCGGGGACGAATGAGAGAAGGGGATCCCAAATCAGACACACAATGTATCAAATATAATAAGTCCTCTGAGGCCAATCAAATCCCCAGCCACCCCAACCCCACACTATGCAAATAACAAAAGCAGATGTTTTGCAAACTGGTAAGAACTCTGAACCCCTCCTCCCTGTGATTGGCAAAAGAATGGGGAGGCAAGCCGAGGGGGAGGGAGGGAGAGGGCTTTTGGGAAAGATCCAAACCTTAGAGCACCAGAAACTTTAGCCGGAGCTCCTCCAACAACAGAGAAAGCGGGATTCAATTTAGCCTGGGCTAGGAGAGAAGATCTATTGTAATATGGAAGAAATTCAGACACGATAGGAGAGCAAAATGACATTTCAAATTGCAGTGATTTATCCAACCCTGTCTGCCTGACCTACTTCTTTCAAATACCAAGCTGACAAGGCCAGTTGTAATACTTCATCCAGGGGGGAGGAGAAGGCCCCCCATTTTTCCTTTGCAAATTTCTTCTCGCCATGCTTCATCCTGAGTCTCTGGCCTTTGCCTCTGTGACAGGAGAAACCACTTGCTGGTTCCAACACATTCTTGTTGGGGATAGTCAGAGGCTGCAGAGACTCAGACTCTGAAGAGAGCCCAAAACTGCCCTGGAGAAAGTAGCGATGGGGTTCCTCAGGCAGGCATGTAGGTGGATGCTAGCCCAAACAAGCTGCTTATTCGGGACTGATAGTAGAGAATGTGAGTTTCCAGTATTTTTTTTTTGTAATGCCAATGGATCTTCAAAATGGTGGAATGAACACTGGAGTACTAATACTAATTATGATAATGATGATGCTAATTATAGGGGACATCCAAGTAACAAAAAGGTAAAACACTTTGTATATATTGCAATATTTTTGCACACATTACCAATAAAGAAACATTTAATAAACACCTACTATGTGCCAGACACTACACTACATTTACTCATTTTATCCTCATAACAACCTTTCTCATTCCTAACTTTCCTTGCTTCTTACACCTTACTCCTCTTCACTTACTCTAGGAGTTAGTGACACTGACCTCCTTGCTTTTCTTCTCACACATCATCTTATCTCCCAAATCCCAGCCTTTTCAATAGCCATCCCCTCTGCCTGAAATACCTGTATCTTGACTTCCTTCAGGTCTCAGCTCAAATCCTGCCTTTTGTACGTTTCTAACAGTGCCAGTGCTTTCCATCTGAGACCATCTCCAATTTACCTGGCACATGTTTTGTATATATAATTGTTTGCATGTTGTCTCCCCTATTAGAATGTGAGCTCCTTGAGGGCAGAGATTGTTTTTGCCATTCCTAGTGCTTAGCAAATCTCTGGAACTTGGTAAATGATTAATAAATTCTTGTTGATGGTTGCAATTATTCTCCTCACATGGAAAATGAGACTCAGAGAGATTCACTTGCTAATACACAGTTGAAGTTGGGTTCATGTCTAGGCCTCTTTCTGCCACATCATGCTTCCAGAAAACTTAATTTTGAGTCCTTCCTATCTACTTTTCTTCCTATCTAATTTTCTGGGTATGACTTTCACCAAGTCACTCAGCCATAGAATTTGAGAATATTTGGAGAAAATAGGGCCCTCAGAAGTCATCTACTCTAGTCTTACAAATGAGGAAAGAAGCCAAGTGAGATGAAGTGATTTGTCCCAGGTCCTGTAGCTAGTGTGTAGCAGAGCCAGTATTCAGATATGCATCTTTGGTCTCCAAATCCAGAGATCTTTCTCCTATATTTCCTGTATCCTTTCTGCTTCAAGGGTTAGAAGGGAAAGCTCAGTTATGCTAAGCTCCAGAAGCCCAGATGCTTAAGTCCCACCTTTCCTAGCCCCATTCTTTGTTATTAATTAATTTCACAAACTCATCTAAAGTACTTTTTTTTTAAAGAGGACACACTTGCCTTTAAAATATTAATGCTCTGTTAGGGTTAGGAAGGGGTAGAAATAGAACATGTACACAGACGAGCATAATACAAAGCAGGAAATGGTGGAGGCAATGGAAAGATCTAGAAAGTGTGCCCTAGAGAGAAAGATGTTTTAAATTTGGATGATCAGAGAAGGCTACATAGAGAAGGCAATAATTGAGTAGAATCTCGAAGGAAGAGAATTCTAAAAGGAATGGGGGAGAAAGAAACATGCTTTTATTAAGCACTATTTTGTGCTAATTTAATGACAAATATTACCTAATTTGATCCTCACAGCAATCCTGTGAGGTAGGTGTTATTATGATCCCCGTTTTATAGCTGAAGAAATGTATGCAGACAGTGGTTAAATGACTTGTCCAAGGTCACACAGCTAGTTATTGTCTGAAGCCAGATTTAATTTCAGGTCTTCCTAACTCCAGATCCGGTACTCTACTGTGCCATCTAGCAGCCAGGAATTGGAGCAGGGGCATAGACTGTTCCTATTGATTACAGAGAATAGCTACCAACTCACTTTGGTTGGTTTACAGAACTCATGATGAGCGAGTGTTGTGGAATAATGCAGAAAAGGTCATTAGTGACCAGATAAGAGTCAACTTTAAATGTCAGGCAGAGGACTTTATATTTTAACAGAGAGGTAATCAGAAACCATAGACAACTTTTGAGAAGGGGCAGACATGATCAAGTCTATTAGGAATGTTGTCTCAGTACCTATGATGGTACTCCAGAGAGACTGGAGGCCCAGAGATCACTTAGGAGATCATTGCAATAGTTCAAGTGAAGAGTGAAAAAAACTTGGACAAAGTTCAGATGAAACAGGTATGAAGGCAGAACCAACAGGACCTTTGGGGAAGTGAAGTAGAGGCAGAGATGATGCCAAAGTGCCCCACACGGTAACTAAGAATAAGGTGTGCCCTCATCAGTTACCAAACAGTTGAGCACTGAAAGAACTTGAAAGATGTCTTTGTTTAACAAGAGAAGAAAATGAGGTCCAGAGAAGGGGAAGTGAATTGTGCCAGGTCACAGGGGCAAAGCCAGGCCTCAGGCCTTTTGATGTCCAGCCCAGGGTTACTTCTGCGTTATCATGGTCACCCAAGCCTTTTCATCCTCATCTCTCAATTGATGATAATAATACTTGCCCTACATGCCTCACAGGACCATTAGGAAGTTAACCTGAGATAATCTGCATGAAAACGCTTTGGAAAAGTCGACTACTTAATAAATGTAAGGTCGTATGGCATTATTAGCAGCCATTGCATTTAACTACGTGCCCAAAGTTATTATTAATGCTTATTGAGTTCTCTAAAGATGACTCATCCTGATAGGGAGCTGGTCCTTGGCTCCACAGGGGTATGCCAATAGAGTATAGGTTCTGCCAGATGTTGCTAAGAAGGAAAGGCTTTGAGTGTAGGCCATCGACAGACAGTATGCCTGTCATCTAAGGCTCAGACTAGCTAAATTCAGAGAGGCTCATTAACAGACTAGACTCAGAATGATGAATCTTTCCTTTAAAATAAAATGAATATCTTTTGCTTTTTACATTTGGTTTTTCCAAATGGATCCCTCCTCCCTTGACCCCTACCTGGAAAGCCATCCTTCATAACAAAGAACACAAAAAGAAAGATGGAGTAAAAGCACCTTAGCAAAATTAATCAGTTCACTAACCAAGTCTGACTGTGTACACAGTGTTCCATAGCCATGGTTCCCACATCTGTGAGGGAGCAAGCAAGACACAGTTTTTATCTCTCCTCTAGGGATAAACTTGGTCACATAGCTACACAGCATTCAGCTTCTTATTTTATTTATTTTTACTTTTATACTGTTACAGTCAATGTCTATGTTGTTTTCTTGATTCTGCTTATTTCACTCGGCATCAGTTCATATGTCTTCCATGGAGTCAGAGAACTTTGACTTAATTCCTACCTAACTTAAGTTCCCTTGGCCTCAGTTTCCTCATCTGTAAAATATGGGAGTTAGATTCTGAAGTTCCTTCCAACTCCATATCTGCAATCCTATGATCCCTACTTCTCTAAATTCTTTACAAGCAGGTGATGAATCTTTCTGTCATAGCAACTGAAAGATCTTCTGAGTCATAGAACAGTTGTTGTAGGTTGCTGGACAGGTGCCTACAAATGATCACAGATGCTAAAAGAACTGAGGGACATAGATCCTGCAAAGAGTATGGACAGAGTGAAGGGTGAACTGAATGAGGGTGGTGTGAGTGGAGAACCTCAGTGACTCTGAGGTTCCTAATCCCACCCATCTTCCATATACCCCTATACTCAAGTATGAAGAACAGTCATGACACTGATTTTAAGCATTTGACCACCTGTAGATCTCCATAAATAGAGGGAGAACCAAGAATGAATTCAATCTTTGGATGAGTTTTTGCCTGGTAATTGCACCTCTATATACATACTTTGTAGGGAAACAACCAGCAGCAAGAGACAGAGGAGTTTAGAAAAGAGCCTTCCTTCTTCTTCTCTCTTCTTCTTCTTCTTCTTCTTCTTCTTCTTCTTCTTCTTCTTCTTCTTCTTCTTCTTCTTCTTCTTCTTCTTCTTCTTCTTCTTCTTCTTCTTCCTTTTTTGGAGGGTGATTGGAGTTAAGTGACTTGCCCAAGGTCACATGGCAAGTTTTTGTGTTAAGTGTCTGATGCTGGATTTGAACTCAGATCCTCCTGACTCCAGGGGCAATGCCCTGTTCACTGCGCCTGTACGAGTCTTCCTTCTGGGTGTGATGCTGCACTGAACTCTTTATTGTTATCTTTGTGCCCCATCCTGCCTCACCACACCCCACACCCCCAGTGAAATCAAGTGGAGAAACTATTGTTGACAGCAAATTACTTTCCCTGCTGACTGCTGGGAATTAAAAAAAAAATCTGGCAGTGCCCACTGGGAACACAAAAATTAGTCTTAAGCTAATTAATTGGTCATAAATACCATCCATAATAACCAGCCCACTATCTCAGATAAGATCAACCTCCAGCATTATCTTCAGGTAATGGTAATACCTTAATTCATCTATTACTTTCACTTTTCCCAAGTGCTTCACAGATGTTGTATCATTTGGTTCTCCTGACAACCCTGTGAGGTAGGTGCTGTTATTATTCCCATTGACAAATGAAGAAACTGAGGCTTGGAGAGATTAAGTGACTTGCCCAGGCTCTCACAGCACTCAGAGAAGGGAAAGATCGTGGAATATTTAAAGGAAGTTGGACTTGAGCTAAGTCTTGCCATTTGGGTAGGACTTGGATAAGTTGAGAGGATAAGGGAGGACTCTCAAGGTAGAGAGAAATGGGTGTTAGGGAAAGGGCAGTGAGGTAAATTCTATGTTTACCTAAAGGTTATAAACCCCATAAGGTCTATCAGTGATAGACAAATTAGATTTTATCTTATGGTAACATGTCCTCCAGCAAAGTACTTATTTATTGAATTCTTATACAGAGACTTTGAGTACATCAAAGTATGTTAATGAAACCTCTATGTGATGACAGCAGCAACCTACTAATTAAAACATTATTAGCTTGTTAACAGAGTTATCAACCCAGGAATAATCTACCAATTTATTAGACACCATAGACATTCCTAAGTCAACTAGGTGGCACATTAGATAGAATGCCAGGTCTGAAAACATCTTCCCAAATTCAAATCTGGTCTCAGATACTTACTACCTATTTTGTTTTTGTGTGTGTGTGCTTTTTGGAGGGCGATTGGGGTTAAATAACTTGCCCAAGGTCACACGGCTAGGTTTTTGTTTGTGTGTGTTAAGTGTCTGAGGCCAGATCCAAACTCAGGTCCTTCTGACTCCAGAGCCGGCGCTCTACTCACTGCGCCACCTAGCCGCCCCTACTTACTACCTGTTTGACCCTGGGCAAGTCACTTAACCCTGTTTGTTTTAGTTCCTCATCTATAAAATGAACTGGAGAAGGATATGAGTAAACCACTCCAGTATTTTTACCAATAAAATCCCAAATGGGATCATGAAGAGTTGAACCATACTGAAGTGACTGAACAACAATAGACATTCTTTTTTTTTTTAATTAAACAAATGCTTTATTAACTTCTGGTTTACATCATTCATTTCCACCAGATTATGCGTTTCATTTTCCCCCCATTTTTTCCCTACCCACCACCCCAGAATAGCAGTCCCACTAGATATCCCCTCATCTAATCTGCTCTCTCCCATATCTTCTCCCATATCCCCTTCAACTTTGCCATTAGGGCAAGGTGAATCTCTGAGCCCCAATGCCTGGACATCTTATGAAACATTTAATTTTAAAACTTCGATGTTCAGATCCATTCCCTTCCTCCCTTGTCACCCACTCCCTCTGAGAAGATAAGCAATTCAGTATATGTTGTACATGTATAGCTATGCAAAACATTACCATAGTAGATATATTGTAAAAGACTGCTTATATTTCCCTCCCACCTGTCTCATCTCCCACCTGGTCCATTCCCTACTTTGATCCTGTCCCTCTTTGATAGTGAGTACTTCTAACCTCCCCTCTCACCAGAATGCCCTCCTCTCCATCATCCCCCCTCTCATCCCCCTTTTCCCTACTCAGGAGAGTGAGTGAGGGTAAGATATTCCATTTAGTATGTATGTGATTCTCTCCTTGAGCCAACTTCAATGAGAATATGCTTTTGCCTTTTTGCCTTCCTGTTCTTCCCCTCGTCTGCAACTACTTCCCTTTGCCTCTTCTACATGAGATAGTTTACCCTACCCTGTCTCTCTCCATCTCCTCTTGCCACTTTTCTCTCTCACCTCTTGACTTCACCCCTTAAGAATCATCCCTTCCTTGGGGCGGCTAGGTGGCGCAGCGAGCAGAGCACCAGCCCCAGAGCCAGAAGGACCCGAGCTCGGATCCGGCCCCAGACACCCAACACACAAACAAAAACCCAGCTGTGTGACCCCGTGCAAGTCATCCAACCCCAATTGCCATCCAAAAAAAAAAAAAGAATCATCCCTTCCCATCAAATTCAACCTGTGCCCTCTATCCATGCATACCTGTGAACATATGCCATGTACCCTTCTTCAATTATTTTCATAATGAGAAAGGTTTCATCAAACACGGTCATTGTTTTTCCATGTAGGAATGTAAATAGTCCAACTTTGATAAGTTCCTTTTGATTTCTTTTCCTTGATTACCTTCTCAAGCATCTCTTGCTTCTTGCGTCTGAATGTCAAATTTTTTATTCAACTCTGGTTTTTTCCTCAAGAATGCTTGAAAGTCGTCTATTCCACTGAATGACCATATTTTCCCCTGAAACAAGATACTCAGTTTTGCTGGGTAGGTGACCCTTGGCTTCAATCCCAGCTCTTTTGCTCTCTGGAATATCATATTCCATGCCCTTCAATCCCTCAGTGTAGAAGCTGCCAGGTCCTGTGCTATTCTAATTGTGTTTCCACAATATTGAAATTGTTTCTTCCTGGCTGCTTGTAGTATTTTCTCCTTGATCTGGGGATTCTGGAACCTGGCTATAATATTCCTGGGAGTTTTCTTTTTGGGATCTTTTCAGGAGGTGATCGGTGGATTCTTTCAACCTCTATTTTGCCCTCTGGATCTAAAACATCAGGGCAATTTTCCTTGAGAATTTCTTTAAGGATGATTTCTAGGTTCTTTCTTTGATCATGGCTTTCAGGTAGTCCATTAATTTTTAAATTATCTCTCCTGGATCTATTTTCCAGGTCAGTGGTTTTTCCCATGAGATATTTCACATTGCCTTCTATTCTTTCATTTTTTTGGATCTGTTTAATAGTATCTTGATTTCTCATAAAGTCACTAGCTTCCACTTGCTCCAGTCTAACTCTGAAGGAATGAATCTCCTCAGTGAGCTTTTGAGATTCTTTTTTCCATCTGGCAAATTCGGCTTTTTAAGGCATTCTTCTCCTCATTGCCTTTCTGAGCCTCTTTTGCCATTTGAGTTAGTCTATTTTTTAAGGTGTTATTTTCCTCAGTCAGGCTGTTGACTGTCATTTCATACTTTTCTTGCATCTTTTTTCATTTCTCTTCCCAAATTTTCCCCCACTTCTCTTATCTGCTTCTTAAGGTCCTCTATGGCCTGCAGCCAGCTTGTATTTTCATTTGGGGCTTTTGGTGCAGGAGTTCTGACCTCACAGTCCTCCTCCATGCTTTGAGCCTCTTTGCCCCTAAAATAGGAGTCCATTGTTGAACTTTTCTGTTTATTTTGTTTCATTTGCCTAGGCATGTTGCCACTTAATTACTTGATTTTGGGGCTTGTTGCCACAGTAGGACTCTGCCACCAGACAGGGGAGCTTCCGCCCAAACATGGGGTCTTCACAACTTCCGCCAGTTGTGTGGCCTCTGTAAAGCCTCCACCCACTCTGGCAAGTAGGATACCCACCCCAATCTTCCCCCCCAGACCACAATCCAGATCCAGGCAGTTTAAAGCAAGAGCAATTAACCCTAGACTGATTGCCGGATCTCCCTACAATTCGCAGACCAAGAGCTGGAGCCACTACTGATGCTGCAAAATGGCTTCTGTGAAGCTGTTTCTTCAGCAGCTTTTCGCCCCCAGTGGAGGAAGCCACACGTTCCCCAAATACTGGTCCCAAAGTCCATAGGGCACTAACCTCTCACTTTGTCCTAGGCATATCTGTGCTGATAATTCTGGAATGGCCACAATTGCTGGTGTTCTGGGGTCCGTCCAGCCGGCTGAAGGCCCGGCCGCCTTGGGGCTCAACAATAGACATTCTTAGTTGATCAACTTTAATTAGGAAATACATATGGAAGCTATCTGAAATCCAAAAGCCTATCTAACTTTCTTGGACATTTACAGAGTGTCCTAAGACTCATCACAACTTTTACTTACAATAAGCCTTGAGTGTTTCCATTAAACATATTTGCCTTTTATATATTATCTCAAAACTACTATGAAGTAAATAATAAAAACATTTTTTGCCATCTTGTAGAAGGGTAAATTGAGATTCAAGGAAGCTACTTGTCTGACATCATATAGCTAGTAAGTGGCAGGGCTGGGATTAGAATTCAGATCTAGTGTTCTTTGGTTTTCTCTGCAGCTGCCTCCATAATTCTCTTGGATATAAAAAAGTTTCAGCCAAATTTTATTAAAAAAAAAACACAACAACTTAATCTTTCCTGTCATCACAAAGTGTAGTTGAGTTTATTATGCTTTTCTGGAATCAAGTGCTTGGTCAGTAACCCATTTCCTTGAGAGCCAGAGCTGGAGTCACATGACCAGCACTTCTTTTTCAGGGGGAACTCGCTCCTGGTGATTATTCCCTGGATCAGGTCTGGCCCACTGGTCCTGCCCAGCCAGTGTCATCAGGACATGTTTATGTAGTACAGGCCAAGGGAAAACAGAGAACCACATTCCTGTCTGATGCTCAGAATATAAATCTGTCATGGGAGCCTTCCAAAGAAATTTTGGCCAAGAAGTAATGAAGTGAGGGAATCCATAGGTGACCAGGAACCACACAGCAAACCTCACATAATTCAAAATGATCAGGGAATTAGTGAAGGATCAGGAGAATCAGTAAAGAGAGATCTGTAAATTTCCTCTGGCTGTAAATGAGACAGGGATTAACTGATGCAAAGAAGAGAAGCAGTTGCCTCTAATACCCCTGGAAAGCTCAAAAAGGATGCTTTTGTAAACAAATCCAAGGGATTCACCTTTGAAAATGATCATGTTTGACAAGAAGAGAGAAGTGCAAGGACTCACCACTGGTCATGACTTCAAGTTAACCTCTGAGCACAAATGCAGCTACTGCTCCAGCAACCACCTAGCAAAGTTCACAAACTCATGACTTTTGGCTCATGGAAGAAACCGGAGGGCTGGATTATAAGCCAGAGAACCTGGGTTTGAGCCATGGTTCATGTTAGATGTGTGACTTTGGGAAAGGTACTTTATTTATCTGGGCCCCATTTATCCGGTCTGTGAAATGCATCATATCCCTCATAGGACTGCTGTGAGAAAAGTACTGCACAAATTATAAAGAAGTACCATATGGATGTGAGGCTGTTTCGTTTGTTTGTTTTGAGAAACAACACATTATAATAATAAATGCATTAGTTTCCAGTAGACCTGGCCTCAAATCATGACTCAAATTATAACATTTAGTAGTTCTGTAAGCCTGGGAAAGTCATTTAATCTTCAACTTCCTTACCTACAAAATGAGGATTATATTATGCTTTATGAGGTTTTTGTAACTGGAGTGATAGATGAACCTTAAGAGTAATAGGAATCTGAGTAGTGAGTGATTAGATGGCTCAGTGTCTACAGCTCAACTCAAGAAGATCTCAATTCAAATCCATACTCAGAGAATGACTTGGTAGGTGACCCTGGAAAGACGCTTAACTTCTGTCTGCTTTAATTTGTAAAATTAAATTCATTTTAAATTTATTATTAAATTAATTTCTACCATCCATAAAATGGAAATAATAGTACCTAACTCTCAGGATTGTTGTGAGGATCAAATAATATTTATAAAGTGCTTTGCAAATCTTAAAGCATTATGTAACTGCTAGTTATTGTTATTATTATTAATGATAGCTCATATTATGGCACGATATATCATGAAGGAACAGGATTGTTCAATATTGTTGCAATATTTGCAATATTGTTGTAATTGTTGCAATATTTTTGTTCAATTGTTGCAATATTTTGTTCAAGAATCCAAGCTTACATCCTTGCCACTGTACTAGAAATATAGTATTTTTCCAGTTTGTGGTACTTTATCTTGTTTCAAGGTAACATAGTATAATGCAAAGAGTTCTGCACTTGGATTAAACTATATAATAGTGGGCAAAATCACTCATTCTTTCTGAGCAAGTTTATGTGTATCTGTAAAATGAAGGTTGGGGGCGTCTAGGTGGCACAGTGAGTAGAGCACCGGCCCTGGAGTCAGAAGGACCTGAGTTTGGATCCGGCCTCAGACACTTAACCCACACAAACAAAAACCTAGCCATGTGACCTTGGGCAAGTTACTTAACCCCAATTGCCCTAAAAGGGACGGCTAGGTGGCACAGTGAGTAAGAGCGCCGGCCTCAGAGTTGGGATGACCCAAGATCAAATCCGGCCTCAGAAAATGAGCACCCACACATAAAATAATGACTAGCCGTGTAACCTTGAGCAAGTTACTTAACCCCGATTGCTTAAAAAAAATGAAGGTTGTGCTCTATAACTTGTAAGATCCCTTCCAGTTATATCTATATTCTATCATTGAAGAATGATAATGCCTATTAACTATTTCATAATGTTGTTGTAAAGTACAAATAAGGTATGTAAAGTGCTTTGTAAACCTTGAAGCATGATATACGTATCACCTGTCATTGCCATCTCATTATTGTTGTTGCTGTTATATTATTCTTTTCTTTTTTCTTTGTTTTATAGAAATGGTCTGAAGGCAAGTCACTCTCTTGTCTTTGTTCTTGTATATTTAATATCTTGTGACTATTGTTCAGGTATATAAAATAAATGCTTTCTGTAATTAAATAAGAGTATTGGGGTGCAAACTCACCTTCTGTAGTTTCACTGAAAGCATCTTAGGGCAAACTCCAGTTTTAGATAGGACAACATTGATGATATGTAGATTTTCTCCTGTTCTGCTTAGTTTCAATGTTTTCTACTGCGACTCTATATTTTGAAAGCTTTCATTCCATGTAGTTTGGAAACTGGATATTTAACATGACATCTATTAAAATTTTTGTTCTTAAGTTTTTAAGAATTGGTTATGTCTGAGCAATTGTGTGCAATAGTTCTGTCTGCAATGTCTCTTTGCACTGGTTTATTAGTTTATATATTATATTCTACTTTATAAGTTTATATAATGCTCTGCATATAGTTTATTGGTTGAAATCCCAGCGACATTTTGGGGTTTGTATTTGTTGTATTACTATTGTGCTCTGTTAGTTTTTAAAAAATAGTAAGGACAGTAAGCTTCTGTTCCTAAAGTTTATAAAGGATAGTGAACTACTCAATTGTGCCTCTCTGTTTGATAGATGTTTTGTTCCATAATCCACATTAATTGCTAAGTCTGGAATCCTTAATGATAGCATCTATAATTTCTGGTAATAATATCCTGATCCTAATGGTGATGATGACTATAGAAAATTATATGCCCCTCATACTGCTCTAGAGTTCAAATAGAAATGGTCTTGGGCTAAGTCCCTATCTTGCTATTATTCTTTTATATTCAATATCCTGTGTACTATTAGGGCAGCTAGATGGTGCAGTGGATAGAGAGCTGGACTTGGGAGTCAGAAAAACTCATCTTCCTAAATTCAGATCTAGCCTCAGACACTTACTAGCTGTGTATGACTCTGGACCAGTTACTTAACCCTGTTTTGCCCCAGCTTCTTCATCTGTAAAGTGAGCTAGAGAAGGCCATAGCAAATCACACTAGTTTCTTTGCCAAGAAGATCCAAAATGGGGTCACAGAAAGTTATATACAACTGAAAAATGACTGAATCTGATTGCACAAATAGAAAAAAAATAAGTGGGGGGAGGGAGTGGGTTTTTTTTTTTGCTTTATTTTGTTGTTGTTGTTTTTTATAGTTAAGGAAAAATACTAGGATGCAAGCTCATCTTCTATAGGGTCATTGAAAGTACCCTTGGTACAACTCTAGTAGTAGGCAGGACTACTAAGATGGTACATTCCTCATCTTATTCCCACATGATTTTTATTTCTTTTGCCAGATTTTGAAAACATTTTCTTTAGAAAACATAAGAATTTGCTATGGTAAAATCTATTAGAACACTTTAAAAATTCTTATGGATCATTGTTATATCTGGATGACTGTAGGTGATATTTTTTTTCCCTTGATGAGTCCAGATCAGCACCTAACAATTTAATTTAACATTCATTATGCACCTACTAGATACAAGTGATGATCTTGAGTATGCAAAGATGAAAAATAACACAGCCCTTGCATACAGTCTAATGGGGAACAAGAGAAGCAATACATCTTGAGTATCTATTGTGTACACCTAGTTGCTTTCAGGCTAAAGGAGAGAAGGTAACACTAAGCATTCTAATGACTTTAATTGTTGTTTTTCAAATGATTGTGTGCAACAAAATGGTCTGAGAGATATGGGCCAGGAGGGATTGTTCCTACTTTAGGAGACCATGGAAGCCTCCCTGGGAGGTAGGACCTAAGCTGAATCTTGAAAGAGGAAGATCATTTCTTCCTTCCTTCCTTCCTTCCTTCCTTCCTTCCTTCCTTCCTTCCTTCCTTCCTTTCTTTCTTTTCTTCCTCCCTTCCTTCCTTTCTTTCTTTTCTTCCTTCCTTCCTTCTTTCCTTCCTTCCTTCCTTCCTTCCTTCCTTCCTTCCTTCCTTCCTTCCTTCCTTCCTTTCTTTCTTTCCTTTTTGAAGGGGGAAAGATAGGGCAATTGGGGTTAAGTGACTTGCCCAAGGTCACATGGCTAGTTTTTGCGTTAAGTGTCTGAGGTGGATTTAAGCTCAGGTCCTCCTGACTCCAGGGCAGTGCTCTATTCACTGCACTACCTAGCCTCTGGGAAGAAGATCATTTCAGTTAAAAAATGACTGTGTACAATTTGTTCTAGGCACCTTGGATAGCATCTGCAAAGTACATAATACATCTTTCTAACATAAGCAAGAGGGCTTCTCATCAATGTATGAGAGAGAGGGAGAACCCTGAATAAAATATAACACTAGATAATGACGTTTTTAAGTATGCATGTTTTTAACTATACATGTAATATATAGTTTAGTAAATGTCTGGTAATTCTCTGATGTAATAGGGAAAAGGTTCATGAGTGAGACTCATCATACAAGAATCTACATGCAACTGAGCAGAGAATAGGTAATAAGATTAGTTTAAAATTTTAATATGAGGAGATAAACATCATATCAGTTGTATCACTAAGACTTAGTCAGATAGAACTAGCAACTGGAATATAGCAATAAAAAGTCATGTTTTCTTCCAAGAGAGGTGGTAAAGAGAATGAGAGAGACGGTAGCACTATATATTAAGAAGATATATATGAGTCTGGAAGTCCATCAACCTTTTGGCACAAGCAAGTTGGAAAGCATTTGAGTGAAGCTAGAAGATGAAAGAAACAGAAATCAGGTGGTTGTGGAAAAATACTACAGGCCACCTAGTCAGATGTAGAGTAGGCATGATGGTTTCCTAATGCAGGCTCCGAATTACCACAGAGGCAAGATATTTGAATGGGAGAGTGGGATCCAACCATTCAGACATCTACAAGGAAGCCTTATCAGGAAAAAGTATGATAAATTCTTGACTCTCCTTTATAACAATACATTTTCTCTCTCTGAAGGGGGAGAAACAATGAAGAGACTGCTATTCTGGACTTAATTTCTCAAACACAAGGAATAGATTGATAATACAAAGCAAGAAAGCAAAAGAAGGACATGCTTGGCATTTGCCCTAGACTTAAGTTTCATTAAATAAGTTTCTCAGAATTCAAAGAATACACACACACATGTGTGTATATGTATATGTATATATATATATATATATATATATATATATATATATACACATATATCTTTATATGTGTATGTTTCTGCATATGAATTCAGAATAAGAAGAAACACAAGGAAGCAATGTAACTCCCACTTATGAAATGTAATGAAAGGTTAAGTGATGATAGAGAAAAGTGAGATTTCTTAACTCCTATTTTGCTTCTATCTTCTTTATTGAGGAATATAGGCTTCAAATTGGAATTAGTAGAGAACCCACTTTAAAGAAGTGATCAAAGTTCATGATAGACAAATTTACACAATTTAATAATATTTTAAAATTATTTTAGAATTATTTAATGAGATTATAACAAAGGAATCTGGATCAGAAAGCAGACAAGTTCCCATCAAACATTAATAATACAAGGCAGGATTTTCCAATTTGCAAAATTTGATCAAGGGTATTGAGCTACCATGATTATGTCAAAACAAAGGTGCCATGTTGCCTTAATGAGCATGAGGTGCTGAAAATAGCAATGAAGGTAGGGAGTAAGATGCCGGGGACAGGCAAAGCACTTCACTTACATTAGTTCATTTGAGTCTTATTACATGCTTGCTGAAGGGTGGTTGTTGTTGTGGGTGGGGGTGGGGGAGTGGTTTTGAGGGGAAGTTCAGTCCAAACATATGATTTCACTAGGATAGGGAACTCTTACTATGGAAACTTCATGTATGGATGGAAATCAGCAACTTATCTGTAATTTACACTCTTAGAGAATTGCTTAGGAGCACTAAGGTCAATTTGCCCATGCTCACACAGTATGAGTTAGTGGAATGGATGAAGTCTTCATAATTCCAAGGCTAATTACCTACTACTCTGCTGCCTTTTACTGTAGATATTTTTAACCCCATTTTGGAGAACAGCAAGCAAAAGCTCAGAAAGGTTTAAGTGACTTGCCAATGATCATACAGCTAGTAAGTATATATAAGGTAGAAGGTGAACCCAGCTATTCCTGATTTCAAGTCCTGAACATTATCCAACATGCAAAGGACATAAGAATGTAAGTGACATCTCAGAATACTAAGAGAACTTGCAAATATTATCTCAAAACCACTGTCAGTAGTGGTGGAGAAATTATGAACAAGAAAAGTGCCAAAAGATAGAAAACTGGAAAATTTTGCACCTCTTTTAAAATAGGGTGTGTTTTAACATTGGCATTGCCTGATGTTAGTCCTCAAATAAATTTTAAAATTAATTCTTCAACAGTTATTTTGGGGATTTGAGAAAGAAAGAGGAGGGTTCTCTAAGGACCTATCATGCCAAACTAATCTCTTCTTTAATAGAGTTATAGAATTCTGTATTGTCTCCCCTTAGAACATGAACTCTATTTCCACCTCCTATCTTGTTCCATGGATTTGGCATTCCAATGAGCCATAACATGATTGGACATCACTTTCTGATTATGTCTTGAACCAGATTCTCTTATTCCAAGATACTTTTCCCTGAGCTCTTGCTGATTACACTAAAGCACTAGTTCCCATAGGGGATGGGGATTCTATAGTCATGTTGCTCCATAGGGCAGAGCTAGTTTCAATAAACAGAAATTTCAAGGAGGCAGATTTCATCCATATGTGTTTACATGTATGTATACATATATAAACATATATGCATAACATACATTGTGTAGCTCTCCAACAAAATGGGACACCCTAAAACCAGAAAGGTACTTTGCAGTATATCTGGTCTAGTCCCTGCCTTCTGATAGGTGAATGAGAAAACTATCCAGGATTAATCACTGAGCAAGCATGGTTTGGTGACAGGACCACTGTATTTGGTTAACATTCAGGGACTTGGGCTCAAATCCAAGCTCCTCTTTTTACTTGTATGAACTTAGGCCAAGCCACTCTATCACCTGGGTAAAGAGACACCTCACATGTAAAATGAGATTTGGTTCACATGATACTGAGACCCTTCCAACTCTAAATCTTTTGATCCCCTTATTTTGTACTTCATCGACATAGAGAACAACTGTTCAGAATTTTCCTAAAAACCGTTCATGTACTTGAGGACAGATAAGTAATTTCTCAACCTTTCCTTTTCCTAGGAAGTAACCCCAAATCCTTTTTTTCCCCTTCCATTGCTATAATCTCAGTTTAATGGGCTTCAAACTAGGTCACATTGGCCTGCTTCAGTGAGAACATTATTTAGCCATACCACCAGCATACCAATTTAACCTCAGAAAAATGGAACTAATCATAGACACAAGCATTATGATAAAACTTGAATTCACTTTCAAAATAAACCACCCTAAGATTGATTGAATGCTCAAATCCCACAATAGTTCTACAAAAATTTTGTCACTGGAGATTAACACTAGAGCCAGGCTGACCAATTTGTTAAACACAGAATGGGATTATTCTCTTGGTGGTTTGGATGAGAGAAAACACATTTTTTAGTGTGGAGATAAAAGCTGGGAAAACAGTTGAGTTGGGTTTCCCATCTGGAATTCTCCAGGTCCTGGAATTAGGGATACCTGAGAATTTTAGAATGTTAGGGACCAGCTAACAGATGCAAGCACTTGAAAAGAAGAAAAACAATCTCATATTTTTCTAATTATTTAACAATATACATCTCTTTGGGTATATGAATAAAAATAACCTAAGAAGTCACTTTGTTCCCTTTTAAATCAACTAGTCAAGTATCTTCAGGGACATGCTCTCTAGTGACAAGATAGTCACTTATTTTGAAGTATGAATCAGGACAGAGTAATTTAGGATTGTTGTTGTTCAGTCTTATTCAGTCATGTTCTACTCTTCATGACCCCATTTGGGATTTTCTTGGCAAAGATACTGGATGATTTGCCATTTCCTTCTCCAGCTTATTTTACAGATGAGAGAACAGAGACAAACAGGGTTAAGTGATTCGTTAAGTGACTTGCCCAGGGTCACACAACTAGTAAGTGTTTGAGGCCAGATTTGAATTCAGAAGATGCATCTCCCTGACTCTATGCCCAGGGTTCTATCCACTATGACACCTAGCTGCTCTAATTTAGGATATACAACTCAAACAAATAGAAATTAATTTTTTTACCTTAGGCTCCATTTTCATTTTAAAGACACTAAGAATATGTCTTTGTACTTAATTTTTGTTTCTCCTTGAATTTATTTCAATCATGGAAATCATGGCGTTATAAGGGGGATTCCCACTTCTGATGGAGATTTCAGGGGTTGTAAGTCAAAGCTCAAACTCAAATTTTAATTCCTACATACACATGTGCATTACACATACACACACACATACACACAAAACATACACACGTATAGATAGTGGAGGCAGCAAAGTGGTGAAAAAAGGTCTTGAACCTGGAGCCAATTACCCACACATGTATATATGTATATATAAACATATACATATACGGGCACACATACAATATGTGTATTATCTATGTTTATGTATTTGTGTGTATGTATATATGTATATAATATGTATTGTGTGTAATCTAGGTAATGCATAATAAAATGTTTATATATAAATACACATAATTTCATTGCTTTTATCATCTTTTTACAGATAAGGAAACTAAGGCTAAAAGAGATATAGGAACTTGATTAGGGTTCATACTTTGTAAGAATCTGAGGCAGGCTTCCTGAATCCAAATCAGGCATTCTATCCAACAGACCACTAAACTTTATCATGTTTTGTAAGATAAAAGTTTGTAAAAACGTATCAATGTACATATGCAAGTACATGTATACATTACATAATTTGTACCTATATGCATACATGTGCAATTACATAAGGATTACTTATATACCTGTATGCATATATAGAATATAGACATATGTATACATTATATGCAATACAATATATGGAATTTGTATGTTTATAGACATGTATGTTTATCCTAAATATCCATTTACATATGCATGTACACTTGTATATAATTTTCCATTAATATTTCCTCCATTCATATGTAAGCACTTTGAGGCCAGGGACTGGGGTGTTTGGGGCTTTTTGTTCTTTATATTACCAGCATATAATATAGTACCCAATACAAAGAAGATAAATAATAAATACTTATTGAATAAATGAATGAATACATAAACCAACTATGATTTTATCAGTGTGGAGAGTTCCCAGTTTGGGAATGCCCTTTACCCACTCAGATCGCCTTCTATTATAATAATAGAATAATAGCTAAGTATTAGGGAGTTGCCAGAAGATTTCATAAATCATAGGACCATAGATTCAGAGTTTGAAGGAGAATGTGGAGGTCATCCAGTAGAACTCCTTCAATTTATATGTACCTTCTAAATGCTGTATCCTTCATTTATGTCTTGTTCTCATGCCTTGTCCTGGCATGGGACTGACCTGTTGATGGTTCATGCTAATGGAAGGAGATCACTGAGGATATCACAAACCTTTAAAATACTGAAGTTTGCCCCTGCTGTATGAGAGGCAGCATTGTGCAGGGGAGACAGCTCTGGCCTTAGGCTCAGGAAGACGGCCTCAGGTACTGCTCTGACCCAGACTGCTTGTGGGCATCACCGGCACGTCACCTCACAGTATCCCAATCACCTCTCGAACCATAGAAATTACTGAAATTTTCAGGGGGTCCTGAAACCATTACAAACCATACCAGGCATTCCTGGAGGAACTTGTCCTGGTTAGCCAGAAGGAGGGAAATCTTAGGGGGACATGAGAGCTGTTTTCAAATATTTAAAGTACTTTCACATTTTGTTCCAAAGGACTGAAGTTGTTGATCTGTGGTTAGGTAGTGTAAATGTTATCACCACCACTTTAAAGATGAGGAAACCGAGTCTCAGAGAGGTAAATGACTGGATAAAGATAAAACACTAGAAAGCATGAGAGCCAGGACTCAAACCAGGTCTCTAGACTTCAAAACTAGCCTCTTTTCACTACGTTAAAGCTGCCACATTCCATATATCAATATTGGAAAACATTATTGAAACCAGAGTGTCCTGGAAAAAAATGTACTGTGAAAAGAAAACATACTTTCATTTTCTAATGTTTGGGATCAACTCTGAGCCTCTTACTTAAACAGGCACTTAGCTTTGGAAATAGAAGATTCATCAGAAATAAAATTCAAGAGTTTTCCTCCTATCACTAGCATCCTTTAAAGAGATGAAATTAAAGGTCTGAGACCAACAAAAGGTACTATGGGATTTATATATTATACATATTTTACATTTTATATTCAGAGACATAATATTACTTATTATAGGAAGGAATAAATCAAATGCATTTTTAGGAAAAGGGGAGCATTATCATGAATCATGAGAGGTTGTATCTTGTCAAAACTGTGAAGCAAACAGATCTCAGTACCCACCCTTCCCCTTTTGGTGCCCTCCTCATCTGCTTCTTGGCAGCTGTTAGGCCCCCCAACACCCCCTTTCTGTGCCTCATGGTTCAGACCATTACTCCCACTAACAAATCAACACTTCATAAGCCTGGGTCTCATCCCCTCAGGGCCCTGATAAAGGACATCTGAAAATCTTGCTAATTCCCATTAAAGTATTAGTGAATGATGATGGCTTCATGTATTCCTCTCCGCGGATCACAGATTGGTATTTCCTTAAGCTGGCTCTCTGGTACCTTAATCCAAGGTATTCTAGTAGTAATCCTAATGGTGTTTCAGGCATTATAACAAATCAGTTGCAAGAGAGATTTTTGGTCATTCAGCATTAACTATATGAAAATGACCACAAGTTCAGTGTAGGCCAACAATGTCACAGCTAAAAATTTTTTTAAAAAACTGAATAGGCCTCATTAATGGAAGTGTCATGTCTGGGATAAGGAGACAGCAATCTTGTTCTACTCTGCCTCATTCAGACAACCATGTAAGTGATTAGTTTTGTGCATCACATTCTAAGAGGGTAAATGACGGGCTAGAGTGTATTGAAAAATAGGAAACCAGGTTAGAGAAGGGAGTCCTGAAACCATTCCAAACCATACCAGGAATTCCTGGAAGAACTTGTTCTGGTTAGCCAGGATGAGTGAAGTCTTAGGGGAACATGAGAGCTGTTTTCAAGTATTTTGTTTCAAAGGGCTGAACTCAGGGGTATGCTGGAGTCAGTTTATACCTGCTTACAAGAGCAAATTGTTAAATTTTCAGTGTGATCATTTACCAGTTAAACATTGACAAATACTACAAATCAGGCCTTGATTTAAGCCTAGATTTAAGAAGCATTGGAGAAAATGATAATGCAGGATAAACTTTAAGTGTGTCACAGATATATTTTTTTTCCAGAGAGCTGGTTGTTAAATATCTACCAGCACACTGTTTGCAGAACTAAAGCTAATACTTTGAAATGACAAGGAAGGCAGATTTCTGCTCAATACAAAGAAGAACTTTCTACAATCAGATGTACAACAATGGTTGGGCTAAATGACCATTAGGGTCCTTTTCAGCTTTGTGAGAGTATAAAATTATACCATTTGGGTGATTGTTCACTATGCTTCTACTCAAGACTGGCTTGGGGGTTGTGAGATAAAATACAATATTTCAGTATTGCTATTCCTTAACTATTAGCTATTTCTCTGGAGAGGCAAAGTAGGTACAATATCTGTTCCCCAAGGAGTTTGGACTATTCCTTGGCAAGCTGTAGGATATGTCTCTTGGGGGATTTCTCAGTTCTTTTTCATGGTCATTGTTATTATCATCATGAAAAATTATTTATTAAGTTTATAGGTCTCTGCAGAACTATCATGAGGGCTCCATAGGGCATACCTGCTGCTTCTCAGTAATACCTGGGTCTTTATTAGTCATGAAATTACTTTATACTTTCCAAAGTACTTTTACAGCTATTATTGAATTTGAACCTAAGGTGCATTGGATTTGAAGTCAGATGACCTGGCCTTGCCACTTATTGTCTATATGACTGTGGTCAAGTCACTTAACCTCATATGAAAGTGAGAGGTAGTAATATTCAGGATTATAGATGTAGAGCTAGGAGGGACCTTAGTTGTCACCTAGAACAACCTCATCATTTTATAGATAAGGAAACTGAAGCCTGAGAAAGTTCAATGACCTGCCTACAGGGAACAAGATGGTACAGTGGAGAGAGAGCTGGGCCTGGAGTCAGGAAGATGAGCTCAAATTAGGCCCCAGACCCTTACTAACTGCATCACTCTGGATAAGTCACTTAATTTCTGTTTGATCAATTCCCTCAACTATAAAATGGGGATAATAACAGCACTTATCTCCCAAGGTTGTTGTGAGGGTCAAACAAAATAATACTTGTAAAACACTTAGCACAGTGTCTGGCACATTACAGAGCAGGCACTTAATAAATGCTTATTTCCTTCCCCTTCTTCTTGCCCAAAGTCACATAGGTAGCAAAGTATTAGAAGCAGTATTTAAACTCAGGTCTTCTGACTCCAAAGCCAGTGGTTTTTTTCCCCTAATTTCCACTAATACTTCCCCCCCCCCCCCACTATTTCCCTTCTACTACTAAGCTTTTATGTGAAAAAAATCTTTGTTCCCTACAAATACTATATAATTTGTAGGGCACCATCACACCAACCAGTCAAGTTAGGTGCTCTTTGAGTCTATGAAATCACAATACATAAGAAACTAACTACTATGAAGTTATTCTACTCTACATTTTTCCTTTTTTTTTTTTTTTGGGAGGGGGAGGGTAGGGCAATTGGGGTTAAGTGACTTGCCCAAGGTTACAGGGCTAGATTTTTTTTGCGTGTGTATATCAATTGTCTGAGGCCGGATCCAATCTACTCCACATTTAAGAAAAAGGGAAATAGAAGTTTGAAAAAAAATGTAAACATAATCTCCTTATTTTCATCTCCTGGCTAAAGACTGGATGTCAGGTAAAGTCTACAGGACGGTAAAACATAGAAACGTATCACTCGTCTTTCATTTTGCATATTTTACAAGCTAACTCTTTGAAAAGTCTTTTGCATAATGCTACACATTTATACTGTGCTTTAAGGTTTGCAAAGCATTTCTTCTCATAACAACTAGATGAGTTAGGTGGTATAAATATTATTATTCCCACTTTCCAGATGAGAGGTGAAGTGACTTGCTTGAAGTCATACAATTAATGAGTGTCAGAGCCAAGACTCAAATTCAGGTCTTCAGATTTCAAAATCAGTATATCTTCTACTACAGAAGCAGTTGGTAGCACAGTTTTAATGTCTAATATGGTAAATATCAATAGACATTTAGCAACTATCTGATAGGGTATCAATAGATACATCAGTAAATATCAATCACCCACATAAACAAAATGGAGTTCTCAAAAGTTTTTAAGAATTTTAAGGAGACCCAAGAGCCCCTAGCCTAAAGTAGGCTTGTCAAACAAAAACTTTCATTTTCTAATGGTTGTGATTAAAGCTGAGACTCTTATTTAAATAAGCACTTAGCTTTGGAAATATAAGAGCAATTAGAAACACAGCCCCCGCTTTTGCCAAACCATTTTTCTCCCTTTTGGACATTAGATATTGCTTGGTTTCAAGTTGTGGCATGCTAATCCAATAAAACATGATGGAACACATTGTAAACACACTTTGCTTTAGACAAACCTAAGGAGGAAAATCTGGCTTTCTACGAAATATATTGAGTGTTGACCACTGTTATCATTTCGGATGTGTAACTGTGGGCAAATCTCTTCCCTCTAGTTTCTTCATCTGTCCAATTAGAGGGGTAGGAGTAGACTACAGATGCTGAGTTGGGAGAAACTTCAGAAGTCATTTGGGCCAACCTTCTAATTTTACGAAGAAGAAACCTAAAACCAACAAAACGGGTCCTTTGACTCCAAACCTGGCACTCTTTCTACTGCACCAAGATGGTTTCTAAGGTCCTGTCTGATTCTAACTCTATGATTTCTGACTTGTTGACTACAGTGGTACTCAAGATTGGCTCTGTTTTTAAAGGGGTTTAAAAACATAAAACACCAAAAAACATATCAATTATTTATAAGAAAAATTTGGCCTCAGGATCTGTACATCCCAAATTAATATTATTTTTTAAATACAGGTATGGAATGAGAATTGTGCCAAAGGGATTTGTAGGTTGTCAGTTCATCTGGGTGAGAATTGGGTCAGGCTGAGAATTAACACTTTGGAAATCATCTGTCAAAGCTCTTGTGGCTGCCCTGGAATCTGGCTGGGCCCATGTTTCAATTGCTCCATACAAGACGAGCAAAGCGAACAAGGTCCTAACATTTCCTTTTTGATGCTTATCTTGCCCTGTGTGTTTATGTAGAAACAAGAGCTAGCATGTTTTGGCATTTTTTCAAATATTTGTCTTGAGATGGAAATAAATTGTCATAAGGCTCTCACCTGAGTAGTAAGAAGGGAGGGAAGTTTTCAAATGTGTTTTAACTCCTCTCCACTCCCCTCCAAACCCCCAAACCCCAACTTTGTTTCTGAAAATAACTGAAAGACAATTGCTGGTCTTTAAATTGAAGAGCAGGGAAGAATGTCCTGGGAGAAACTGCAGTTAAGTGGTGAGAAGAAGACTGTATGTTTAACTACTTCAGCCCATCCATCTTTTATGACACGAGGCTTTGATCAGAGCTACTGATTAAAGGGGTAACTTCAAGATAAAAATCATATCTGTTCTAGAATTTTAAAAAATGTCTTACCTGAGTTGTTAATGGTACGTTAGATTATTGAAACACAAATAATTGCAAAGGTCTAATTTTCTGCTGCCAGCTCCTTTCTCCAGTGTTCTTTTTGCACTCTGCTTAGCTTTGTAATCTCATCTTTCTCTTGGAGTCTGGCTGTGTCTAGAGTGGAACTGGAACTAACAAGGGGCAAATGAAACTTCGTTTGGGTACAACATGGGAGGGGGCATTTTTTTCCCCAAGACAACTGCCACCAACACTACAATAGTCCCACCATACCTCCAAGTCTTCCAGAGGTGTATTACCCAAACTGGAAGGCAAGCCTTCCCTAGCAGCATCTTTTAAGCCAGTTTTGCCTTGATAGTCAGTTGCCTCACTGGTCATAGGTCACAGGATTTTGAGCAAAAGGAAATTTTAAAGATCCTTTCATTTACAGATAAGGAGACTGTTGTTCAGTTTAAAAGGTTAATTTGCCCAGGTAGAAAGTAATAGAGGTGGACACTGAAGCCAGGCCGTTTTTTTCTACTGACAATGGAAAGGTCTATGTAGCCTGGCTCATGCCAGATCTCTCTTGACCTGAGTTTCTACCTCCTCACTCGTTGCATGGCCGTTTCCAAAAGGCTAATTGGAGATCTAGCTCTAGTCAGGTGCTTCGAGGTGGTTGTTGTTCAGTCATTTCAATCATGGCCAACTCTTCGTGACCACATTTAGGATATTCTTGGCAAAGATACTGGAATGGTTGGCCATTTTTTCCTCCAGATCATTTTACATATAAGGAAACTGAAGCAAATAGCGTTAAGTGACTTGCCCAGGGTCACACAGCTAGTAAGTGTCTGAGGTTAGATTTGAGCTCAGAAAGATGAGTCTCCCTGAATCCAAGCCCTGCACTCTGTCCATTGTGCCACCCAGCTGCCACCGACGGATTCCCCTCTAACTTACTTTTATTGACAGATGTGAGATGACTAAGCCAGTGAAGAATGGACACCTATCACACTCTTACACCTCAAGGTCATGAGTTGTCCTAAGTTGTTACAAGGCAACAGTGTTGTGCATATTGGCAACATTTTCAAGTTCTCCACCACCATCCACAATGGCTGAACCATTTCATTCTAACAATCATTTACAATTTATGAAAGGGCTTTCTTTAACAACAATTCCATGAGACTAGCAGTACCCATTTTTAAGGAAGGAAATTGCGGTTCAGATGTGAAGTGATTTACCCATTGTTCCATAATAAGTCAGTGGCAGGGCCAGGACAAGAGCCCAGTGGTTTGGATTCCCAGTCCAGCCTACCCCCAAGCACTCAGTGCTTGCCCAACTAGAGTCTTATCAGCTCAGAGACCTAGGACTGGAAGAGACTTCAGAGACCATGTAGTCAAACCCCCTTATTTTACAGATGAGGAAACAGAGGTACAGAGAAACTAGGTGCTCTTCCTAAGGTCATACAGGTGATTAGTGCCAGAGGCAAGATCTGAACTCAGGGTCTCTGACTTCAGAGTCAACAATCTTTCCACCAGACCAAGCTACCAACTTCAGCTTCCTGCCTCCTAGCCCTGAGCTCTTTCTTCCACTCAACATACTGTCATCATGTCATTCTAAGATTGAGCTCTCGGTGCTGTGGGCCACCCATCCACCGCCTCCTCCACCTCTTCCCCAGTGTTGGCAGATAGAGCCGAAAACCGTTTGTACGTCAACCCCTATCTGAGCTATCTGTAGTAAATGTGGGAAAAAATGCACTTATCACAGTGTCGTTTCTCACTCCCCCAGCTGCCAGCAGTCCAAGTATCCATCAACTTGAAGATTGCATATCAGTGCCAAGCTATGCAGCAAATCATCCTGCCTGAGACTTAGCAGGAGCCAGCAGAACATACATATAAAGCCCTCGCCTAGGGATTCCAAAAGAGAGAACACACATGCTCAGAAACACCAAGAATCCTTATCCTGGACCAAGAGGCAAATGCCACTCTCTTGTCTCCCCAGAAGAGGACCAGGAAAAAAAGGGAAAACTGTCTGAAGCTTCAATCCAAACCAAACAAGCAGATTGTTTCAATAATAAAACCCTGGGCAAAACCCAAGTCTTGGAGCTCTGTTGTTGGTTTTTTTTCCCCTTCCCACCCCACCCCAAGGGACAAACAAATCAGCTCTGAGTCCCAGAGAATCATGCAGTCTCTTAAATAGCATAGCAAAGACAAGTGGTTCAGAGAAAAAATGACAACACTGCACAAAACTTCCATGCCGTTTTGGAATGGTGCCCAGAGCTGGGCTCCACTGGCCAGCCCCCCTGCTGATCTGCAACGAGATGGAAATCCCACCTTCTGGGGGAAATGGGGAAGGCAGACTGTGGAACAATGCAAGGGGGAGTGATTGCTATTCCATCTCCTAGCCTAGACTCAAAATGAACAGACAAGGAAGAAAACGATCAAATGGTGCCTTGGCAGTACTTGGGTCTTAGAAAAGCATTGCACCTGGGAAAAAGGAGGCCCAGAAGTGGAGTGGAAGTAGCCTTGGACTTAGAATCAGAACACCTGGGTTCTCATTTTGGCTCTCTTCAATCAACCAACAAGCATTTATTTTTTCAATCAATAAAAACTTGTCTTTTTTTCCTTTCTACCCACCCACCCTCCAAATGAAACAAAATAAAGCTCTTTATTACAGATATGCATAGTCAAAAAAAATTAAATTCTGTATTTTCCATGTCTAAAAAGAAAAAAAAGGTATAATATATGTGTGTATATATATACCTACTTACATTATATGCATACACAAATATATGTATATATACATATGTGCATGCAAATACACATATATGTATGTATATATTTTATACATGTGTATATACACACATATATACACACTATACATATGTATATATCTACACACATATAGTATGTTGTAGATTGGGGGGTGTCTCTTTCTGCACTCTAAGTCCTTCAGCCCTCTATCAGGTGGTAGGTAGCATGTTTCATCCTTAATTTTCTGGAACTGTGGTTGGTCATTTCATAGCTCAGAGTTCCTAAGTTTTTCAAAGTCATTTGTCTTAATAATATTATTGTCATTATATAAGTTATTCTGGTTCTGCTCACTTCACTTTGCATCAGTGCAATACAAGTCTTTCCAACTTTCTCTAAAACCATCCCTTTCATCATTTTTTACAGCACAATAGTATTCTATCATATTTATATACGAAAGCTTGTTCAATTATTCCCCAATAGATGAGCAATCCCTCAGATTCTAAGTCTTTGCCATGTAGAAAAAAGTGATAAATATTTTTGCTTATTTAGGATCAATTCTGCCTTTACCCTACCTTTCATCAAATTCCCCCTCCTTCCTTTTCCCATTTCCCTCCTTTATTCTTTTTTTTTTTTATATATAAGCAATTGGGGTTAAGTAACTTGCTCAAGGTTACACGGCTAGTCATTTGATTTATGCGTGGGTGCTCATTTTCTGAGGCCGGATCTGATCTCGGTCATCCAAACTCCGAGGCCGGCACTCTTACTCACTGCGCCACCTAGCCGCCCCTTTAGGGCAATTGGGGTTAAGTAACTTGCCCAAGGTTACACGGCTAGGTTTTTTGTTTGTGCGGATTAGGTGTCGGAGGCCGGCTCCGAACTCAGGTCCTTCTGATTCCAGGGCCGGCGCTCTATTCACTGCGCCACCTAGCCGCCCCTTCCCTCCTTTATTCTTACTGAATAAAATGTACTTCTGCACCCAATTCCATGTGTGTATATTTTTCCCTCCTTTGATTTTCAGATAGGTCATTGATCCTTGGGTTTTCTCTCCTTGATCTGTTTTCCTAGTCAATTGTTTTTGCTATAAGATATCTTATATTTTCTTCTATTTTTTTAGCATTTTTACTGTTTTAGTATTTCTTCTTTTCTGATAGAGTCATTGGCTTCTGTTTGAGTCATTCTAATTTTTTAGGAATGTGTTGCTTGGGCAAGGTTTTGTGTTTCTTGTGCCAAACTGTTAATTCGATTTCCAATTCTTTTTTTCTATATGTCTTATTTCTTTTCCATTTTTCCTCTAGCACTACTATTTCATTTCTATATTTTTTAACTTTTTAAAACTTACCTCATCTTTTTCAGGGATTCAAATTAAATTTGTTTCCTTGATGTATTTTTATTTGAGGCTTGGTTTATTGATATTTTTGTGTTATTTTCTTCTTCTAGATTTGTATCGTGAGTATCCCTGTCATTGTAATAGCTTTGCATGGTAAGTTTGTTTGTTTGATCGTTCTTCTAGCCTACTTCCTGACTTTGGACTTAATGTTGTGTCTGGGCCCTAGGTACATCTGGACCAAGGTCTAGATTTGTTCTGTTGATGCTTACTTGAGGTACGGAGTGTTTTTTTTTTGTTTGTTTGTTTTGTTTTGTTTTGTTTGTTATAGGATCTCAGGGACAATTCAGAGTAGAGATCAGTAAGCTTTCATTTCTCCCAAATGGTAGAATAATGGCTGATTGCCACCTCCCTCAACTCTAAACCCTTCAGTCTGAACTCTGCAAGTCCTTGACCTCGATTTGAGTCTAGCAACAGAAGACTGCTGCTGTTGGACTGAGACACTGTCAACTGACCAGAAATATCTAACTAGTTCAGAGTGACCAAGTTGCAAGCTTCCCATTGTTCTAGGATACCTGTCATGGTTATTTCTCTGCGGTCTTTAGTCCGAGATAGAAGTTGGAACTGAGACCCTGCTTTACTCCTGGAGTCAGATCCACATTGCTGCTGCTCTCTTCTGAACTTCTTGGAACAGAACCTAGGGCAGCAACTCTTTACTCCTAAATTCTACTCCGGGTGCAGGTCCCCTCCTCAATCTGCCCTGGATTTGTGACCCAGAACTGAGTAATAAGAGACAAAGATGCCAGCTGGCATTTGAACTAGGTTGTGGTACCCTGTTATGGGTGTGAGATCCTTTCTTGCCCAGATTCACAGCCTCTCTCTATGCTGGAGTGTTGCCCTAAGCCCATTCCTGGGTAACCTCAGCCCCCATACCCACAAATCTTTCTGTCTGTCTCTCTCTGATGACTTGGGCTAGAAAAACATCTCACTGTGACTTTTTCTTGGATTTTCGTATAAATATTTGAATTTTCTAGATCTGGTTGGAGGAGTTGTGGGGTTTTTTTTGGGGGGAAGGGTTTGTGCTTCTTCCCATTGCTCTGTCATTTTGGTAAGTGCCCACTATGGGTTGCATACTAAATTAGGCTTTAGGGATACAAAATAATAAATTTAAAAATCCCATTGGTAGTGACTGAAAGAACAGTGGTCAGGGCTCTTAAGCTCTCTGAACCTTAGAGATAATGATGCTTTCATGACATACTTCATGGGATTGTTGTGAGGAAAGCATTTAGAGAAATATGAACTAAAGAATAAACTAAGGGGGGAAGGGGGAAAAGCAGGGGATAGAGATTGTTGGGACTAAATGGCATGCCATCAGTAAGTCAGCCTTACAAATATGACTAATTCTTTAGTAACCATTATTTACAGCTAAATCAACTTCCTCACAATTGCCCAAATGCCTCTGCCTAGCTCAGCACCTGGCACATAGGAATAGTGATTGGAAATGTGATTTCATTGGTGTAGGGAGTCTTTGGTGAGGAACTTTCTCTAATAATGAAGATCAGTACCTTCTCTGCTGTTTATCTCCATAGAGAGAGGGAGCTGCTGAGAGCAAGGAGAAGTCTAAGTGACTTTCCCATAGTCACACCACTGTTATGTGCCAAAGGCAGGTCTTGAACCCAGAGTTTCCTGGTTCTAAAGCAAGATAACTATCTACTATATCATGTTACCTTGCTCCCACACAATCCTCCAAACATGCCTTTGCTACTTTAGTACAGTGCTTAGCACATAGCAAGAGCTTAATAAATGCTTGTTGATAGTTTGATTGATTCGCTTCATCCTTTTCCATTTCCATCTAGCCAAATTATACTCATCCTTAAAGACTCAGCTCAAGTCATTTCTTCTCCTGATAATTCTCTCGGTCTCTCTGTCTCTGTCTCTCTGTCTCTGTTTCTGTTTCTGTCTCTCTCTGTCTCTGTCTCTGTGTCTCTGTCTCTGTCTCTGTCTCTCTCTTTCTCTCTCTCTGTCTCTATCTCTGTCTCTCTCTCTGTCTCTGTCTCTGTCTTTCTCTCTCTGTCTCTATCTTTCTCTCTCTTTCTCTCTCTCTCTGTCTCTCGTAAATGTACCCTTTGTTGTCAGAACAACTCATTGAACACAAACCTATATTGCCTATCTGCTCATTCAGCAGCATTTATTAAGAACATACTATGTATGCTAATACATAACACACTGTCCTTGTTGCAGAAGATCCATATAAAAACAGTCTGCTTTCAAAAAATTCATAATCTTTTGGGGGAGGATAATAACATGTACACAGATAAGTAAATACAAAATAAATACATAGTGATGTGAGGGCAATATAAAGGAAACTAGGGATTCTTAAAAAGCAAAAGTAAGGAAGAAGTAAATCCCAGGTATCTGGAGGAGCTCGCACAAAGGTCTAGGAACAGAAGATAGGATGTTGTACAAAGGAACACATAGGTCAGTCTGGCCAAAACAGCATTCATTTCTCAATATGTTCCCTTTTGGTTTCTTCAATTTTCTATGGTCCTTTTGACTTCCTAAACCTATTCTAATGTGAATTAGAATAATAAGAAATAAGCCTGGAACAATAGACTAGAACCACAGTGTTTGACTTTGAATGTCATATGGAGGCATCTTGGTACAGTTATTAAGTAATTAATATTATATTAATTGCATAAATATAATATTAAAAATATAATTATTTAATGGGTTTATGCTTTGACTCTACAACGAGATCTTGGGCCTCTCGAGAGCAGGTAGCATGTTTACTAGATCTTTGATATCTCTCTCAGTCTCAGGCACAGTTCTGGGTGGAAACATGGAAGATGTTCAGTATGTGTGGTGATTGATTGATCAATCAATGGTTCTATGTGTATATTGCCTATTCAGTTCTCAATACATCTCCTTTTTGTTCCTTCAATTTTTCCATGGTCCTTTTGACTTCCCTAGAGGGTTGGCCAAGGAAATTTAAGGGGATAAAACAAACCAACTAAAGAAATTTTTAGCAGTCCCTGTAGTATGTGAAAAGTGAGATGCTTGGAATTAGAATGCGTAGGTTTTAAGTTCTACAAGAGGAGAGTCTATGTGTAATATACTTTATATACTCTGTAAAGTCTAAGAGTACTAGAAGACTAATAAAAACAATAATAGTAATTAATTATATGGTTCTTCTCATTTTACTAAATGCTCTCTTCACAAAAATTGAAAATATTATCCCCCCATTTTACAGATAAAGAAACCAAGGCTCAGTGAGGTTTAGTGACCTTATAGAACAATGCCTTGCACATAGTAGATACTTAATACATACTTGTTGAATTGAATTCTCTGTCAATCTCAGGGAGGAAGTCTTTCCACCTCCACCCTTCATTTCTCACTATTCTAAACCCCCATTTTCAGTGACTAGAGACAATTGAGAGCTGGCTATCAGATGAAAAATATCAATAAATCTATCATCTGGCAAATAGATTCCCTGTCAGCAATTCTACCAATTACCATCCTTATCAGTGACATACCAATACCACGTCCAATTTATAAAGGAGAGGAATGCTGGAAGCCTGGCAAAGGTCACTCATATTGTGGGTTGTGTTTTTGAGTTTTTTGAAGAGCTTCACTTCCAGTTAGATTTGGGTTAGGTTCAACCTGTTTTACCAAGCTTAATATACCTATTCCATTATTGGAAAGATCCTGGATAGCAAAAGCCAAAATCTGACACCAATCTATTTATTTTCCCTGTACTAAGTTATGAGCTGTTATACGGTAAATGTTTCCTTCCTTCCTTTCTTTCTTTCTTCCTTCCTACCTTCTTCCCTCCCTCTCCCACTTCCTGTCTTCCGTTCTTCTTCCCTTCCTTCCTTCTTCTCTCTCCTCTTCCTTATGTAAGAACTGTCACAAAAACAATGGCATATAGAGTCTAAAATTATCCCACTGTCTTAGCAGAGAAAGTCTGTAACTGTGTCCCATACTGTTACAGTCACTGTTCAGTGAATTTGAGTGTACTGTTTATGAGGCTAAGTTCCTAGATTCCTTTAATGGACCCAAATGTTAGGATGTGCACATAAGGAAAAATTTGTTTTCCTGACCACAAACTTTGCCCTCATTGGCCTTTCTTAAAATTTGTCCTCAGTGGTGTGACATGAAAAAGTATAGATAATTCAATGCAGAGTCAATGTGAGTTAGTGAAGTCATGTTAGTATATAAAGCAAAAGATATTTATAAAGGTAACATAAATGATCTCTTGAAATTAGGTACCCTCTGAAGGGTGCATGGGATAGAAGAAATATCACTGATTCGGAGTCAGGAGATATGGGTTCTAGTCCTAGCTCTCTTAACAATGATGTGTGATCATGGGCAAGTCATATAATCACCCTAGGCCTCAAGTTGTCTTGTCTGTCAAATCTGAGAATGAACTACTTACAGGTTTTTTGTTAGAATCAAATAAAAGTAATAAATATGAGAGATTTTAAAGATGTAAAATGCTATAAAAACAATATGTTGATATCACTATATTTTGCATTATTTTTTCTTCCAAAATGCTTAAAATGGATGATAAACATTTTGTATCCATGTCTCTACCCTGCCACCCATGAAGGCAACGGCCCTCAGATTCTCAGGATCTCCAAATAACAAAATGATCGAGCAAAATAAAGATGGAAGTCAGCTGGTCCTGGGCTGTGCCAAATTGGGAAAGATGGGGTGTCATGTTGTCAAGTCCCCTTAGGAGGTGGAAAAAAAGTTGTGGGGATTTTTCCCCCTATGGTTCAGTCCCACTCCCTACACCACCCGCACTAGCTCTTTTCTCTTCTTTCCCTTCCCCCCACCTAGCAGAGCCCATATCAAATCGGGGGGAGAGAAATGTTCTGAATCCCAGCTTGGAAACCAAATCCACCTGTCCTAAGCTGGGTTAATCTCCAATGGGCTATGGTGACTGGCAAATTGATGATTGACTGTTAGGTCTTTTGGCCAGCTTGGAAAGCTTTCTTGGCATTAACTGGCAATGCTTCCTGCCCTTCCAGGGTCATGGGAACATCTTGTTCTTGTACTAACATCCTGGCATAGACAGAGACATGCTGATATGGGGGAAATAGGAGCCTTGCATAAGAAAGATGGAAATGCTAGGAGCAAGAGACATGGAGCCAGGGCCATGAAGTAGTGTGTGAATATGTAACATTTTGTTGTTGATGATTCCCATGGGGACCAAAGAGTACATTCAGCAGCAAACCAAACGTGGTGGTTCAGGTGCAAACTGTTTGTCCTTTTAAACACCCAAGACCACAAGATTTAGGCTTGGAAGAGGTATTAGAGATCAGGTAGTATAGTCAATCAACAAGCATTTATTTATTAAGTATTTATTATGCAGTAAGTTCTGTGCTAAATGCTGGGGACGCAAAGAAAGGCAAAAATAGTGCCTGTCCTCAAGGTGCTTACATTCTGTTGGGGGGCAGAGGCCACAATATGTAAACAACTAGGTACATGCAAAATATGCACATAAATATATAGATATGTACATATATTAAAATATGTACATATATTTAAATTATTTATATATCACTTTCATTTTATTGATGAGGAAATTGAAGCCCAGAAAGATAAGTGACTTCTCTAGATTATACAGGTAGTAAGTATCCAACCTTGAATTCAAAATTAGAACCCACATTCCAAATCCATTATACCACCAACAACTGATTACCAGAATAGTGGGGTATGGAATAAAAAGAGTATGCAGAACCATTCTGAAGGAATAAGGTAATACAACATAGGCAACTAAATTAAAGTGTGCGTGTTTGTGCATGTGTGTGTGTGTGTGTGTGTGTGTGTGTGTGTGTGTGTGTGTGTGAGTGTGTGTGGGAGAGAGAGAGAGAGAGAGAGAGAGAGAGAGAGAGAGAGAGAGAGAGAGAGAGAGAGAGAGAGAGAGAGGGAGAGGTGCTTAATAGAACTAGACAAGAGAATCAGATTCATTTGGAGAGTTACTGGTCAGACCTGGTTTTAAAGAAAGAAATTGAAAAGTTAGAATGTGCCTAGAGAATGACGTTGGCCAGGACAACAAAGGATCTCCAAACTAAGGTATCTGCTCATTACTTCACAGAATTATTGGGGCTTAAAATGAAGAAGAAAGGATTCAAAAGGCACATGATAGCTGTCTGTAGGTAGTTGAAAAAAAGTAGTTTAAAAAAGACTACTTGTTTTGCTTGAGCCAAGAGGATAGAACTAAGGACCCATTTGTCCCTCTTAAGTCTCATTTTCAGTAAGTTACAGAGAGGCAGATTTTATCTCAGTTAAAAGGTTACTTCCTAACAGTGTGGGCTATCCAAAAAAAGAATGGATTGTTTTGGGAAATAATGAACTTCCTGATGTTGGGAAGTAGAATGCTGTTGTTCAGTCTTTTCTGGCTTTCTGTGATCCTATTTGGGGTTTTCTTTTTTTCTTCTTCTTCTTTTTTTAATACCATAATATCCTTTTAATTGGTGATTTTGTTTTGCTTTTTTTGCTTTTTTGGAGGGGGAAGGTAGGGCAATTTGGGGTTAAGTGACTTGCCCAAGGTCACACAGCTAGTTTTTTGTGTTAAGTGTCTGAGGCCAGATTTGAACTCAGGTCCTCCTGACTCCAGGGTTGGTGCTTTATTCACTGTGCCACCTAGCCATGCTATTTGGGGTTTTCTTGCAAAGATACTGGAGCTGTTTGCCCTTTTCTTCTCAAGCTCATTTGACAGATGAGGAAACTGAGGCAAATAAGGTTACATAACTTGCCCAAGATCACGTAGCTAGTAAATATCTGAGGTCAAATTTGAACTCAGGAAGATGAGTCTTCCTGACTTCAGGCCAGATACTCTATTCACTGTACCAACTAGCTGTCCCAATGGGAAGCAGGATCTGAATAACTATTACTGGGTTATGTTGAAAAGAGGGTCCTTACTTTACATATCAGTAAGATTAGATAATCCTTGAGGCTCCTTTACGTCCTGACATTCCTTGATTTTTGACTTAGTCAAGAAGGACTTACATTTGAGAAATCCCTCATTCAGTTTTTGGAGTCCTGGTTAATAATGAGTCTGTGCTCCCTGAGGTGTTAGTCTGACCTAGCAACAGAAACACCAAGTTATCCTCTTGTGCCAGACATTCCCAGATATGTGGTAGTGCAAGCAGGCAGTGGTCAAAGTGATGTACCCCATGTCCAGATTCTTGTTTCATCCACAGCTCAGTTGCAAATTATATTTAAAAGACAAAGTGGTTATTTTCTTAGCTGGGGACTCTTTTTTTTTTTCTTAGCTGTAGAGATTTCCTATCTTCTGTGCATTTGGAAAGCATTTGAAACTACTCCTATGAGTCATGTCAGGATTATCATATGGCTGCTGAGGTAGATAGACATGAAGTTAAGTTGCCTAGATCCTGAGGAGATATGTCAAAGTGCTGGTATTACAAACAATGCTCTGCATCACACTGACGGCAGGTAGGGAGCCAAGGCATGCTTCATGATAGACTGAGAGCCAGAATGAAAGGCTTGCATGTGCAATATTGTCTTGCTTGAAGAGAAAAATACTTTTTTTTTAAATGAGGTCTAACTCTTAGCAAGTAAGAGATAGTCAGGCCTAATGGAAAGAGGACTAACTTTGGAGTCATAAAGATCTGAGTGCAAGTCCTATCTCTGAAGGGAGAATTAATTTTTTTTTCCCAAGAGGTACAAGTAATTTGATTTTCTGGAGATAGTAATTAAGGTTGAGGGCCTGCCTGGATAATTCTGTTTGGGAGCGCGCGCGCGCGCACACACACACACACACACACACACACACACACACACACACACACACACCCCTATTGTCTTTCTTAGGTGATGTCAACTGAAAGTCATTCCCAGGAAGAAGTTTACCTAGTATTTTGAGCAAATTCATAGCTGCCTAAGGAGACTACTTTGTGGGTCAGCCTGCATTTGAATGCTTAATTTCTCAAATGATTTTTAATTTTTTTTCCTTCAACAAATACTTATAGAGCATTCAGAAGGCTGTGAGATGCTACAGGGGATACGAAAACAAATCAAATTGTCCTTGCCATGAATGAGTTTACAAAACCAGTCTTATTAAAAGTATGCCTCACTCATAACTATCTATTCATTGATTTGTTTTCCAAATGACATCCAGACTAGCCACTGGGAAAAGGCCTCAGCCACCCAGCACTAAGACATTAACATTTTCATAAAGAGTGGGGGAAGGAAAGAGAGTGCAAAAGGTCAAAATTTGGACAAGGGGAAGATGAATATTTTCTCTACATCCCTCTGCTGCCTGAATCACCTGAAGCAGACAGACCTGGACTTTGTTACAGGTAAATAATTACAGTTGTATCTGCCATAAATATCTAGCTGAAGGGGCCATTGCAAAAATTGAGATTGTATCTCCAAGCAACTGTCAAATGGCTAGAATAAATTTAGAGGACTTGAAATACTGATGTACATTTTCTATCATAGATATCTCTCAGTCTAGACTTTCAGACTGCATCTTGACAGAACACCTAGGATGGCTGAGAAATTAAGGAGTCAGGACCAAAAAAATTACATAGTGTTGGTGTTCTGTGGTTTGTGTCTTCTTTCCCTGTGGTACCAGCAAACAGGAAGTCATTGTGAATAGGGATGAGCAGAAATGTTCAAGGGACAGGTCCCTGGGTATTTAAAAAAGCTCAAGAGGCAATAAATCTCACCCAAATAGAAAGCCTAAAGAGGTCAGCAAGAAGCAGGCAGCCTAATATTTGTACTTTTCAGGGCAGCAATAAATCTGACACTGTTCCTTCTTAACTCAGCTGCCTTTTGCACAGACCCAGATCAAAAGTCTCTCCCAACACACATTGCAATCACCTGTTTCTCATTGGGCCTATTGGGTGGGATAGGCAATGTAAGGGAATGGAATCACCCTTATGTCTGCCTCCACGTAAAGACATCCAGGTGCCCTGATTGAAAGCAAACAGCTTAGACCTTGTTTAAAGGGGAATGGGGGGGGGGCCAGGCTAGAAGAGTTTGGGACTGCATACCAATGCATATATTGGAGGGAGTGGGGGAAGGGAGCCTTGGAATCAGTAGTGAGCCAGGGAATGACAAAGAGGGAGATTTCTGTTTTCTTTATTGACTGACTTCTAGGGATCTCTGGTACTAGATAAAGTGCACCCCTATATCCTAAGCCTTCCAAAATGTATTTAAGGAAAGTTGATACTTTGACTCTTATACCAATTCAATGTCAATCCCCCAGACTGAGTCTCCTGTACATTACTAGGCAGGGTCTTACAGGGTCTATAATGTCTTCACCACATGGGAAGGATTTGATTGTTTTGGCTTGTTTGTCTTTTAAGTTGTTGCCATTTTTATCTGCATCAATATTTTTGCCTTGGAGACTACATTTCTCAACTTCTTGAGAAGCTGAGGCTTCTATAGAATTCTTTTTCTATATACTACAAAGCCCAGCAATGCACCATGGACTACTGGGTACTAAGATAATGTTTTCGAGATAATGATCCTTCAGGGAAGTCCTCTAATTCCTTGTCATGCCATGGAGGTGACCCAGGGTTCCAGAAGGCAGTACCAAGGGATGGAAAATCTGGTCAGTCCTACCAAGTCAAGAGTCTTAAAATACATGGACTCAGTCAACTAGAAGCATTTATTAAGTACCTGCTCTTATGTGCCAGTCACTGACAGACTGTAAGGAAGGCTTCCAAAACCCAATACAGTTAAGTGTAGAGTGGCCCATTGGCAGAAGACCAATGACCAAATGGAAAATGTTTTTTGATCCCACCAGTTCATTCAAACATATACCAAGATAAGGAAGGGTTGATTGGGGAGAGTGATCACATTGATGAAATATATGATAAAAATAGCAGATAACATGTATATGTTGCTTTAAGATTTGCAAAGTACTTTATATGGATCATCTCATTTTATCTTTATCACAATACTAAGATAGAGGTGTAATTGTCATCCCCATTTTACTGATGGTGAAACTGAGCCTGAGAGATGACTTTTCCAGGATCACATATCTCAATCAAGATTCCAATTCAGGTCTTCCTGACTCCAAGTCCCACACTCTAGCCATTGTGCCACCCAGTTTCCCGTTGATGATGGTAATGATGCTGGTGGTGTTGGTGATTCTAACTGATGAAAATGCTTTTTGAAACTCCACTTTGGAAGTACCTTTACAGCCTACAGTGCGTTATTTCAATTATTCTCTATGGTGACTATAAAGATGAAGACAAAGCTAAAAAAAGAAATGTCTGGTACCTTCTCTACATACTCCAATGGCTCTTCGATGTTGACTATAATTTTGAGATCAGACACCGTGCTCCTCTCAATTCCACTGACATTCCTCATACCTATAGGTATGAAGCATTTCATAGAGAAAGGATTAATAATCACAGACCTCAGGCTTGTTGGAATGTGGGAAGTCCAGAGGAGAGACTGTGGGGTCCTATAGGAAGGGAATGTGATGAAGATGAAAGAGCACTAGATTTTGAACATGGGTTCAAATCCTGGTTCTTCTGTTTATTATCTAAATCACCTTGGGTATTTAATCTCTGGGCCTCCCTCAGTTTCATAATGTAAAAATGGAGATAATCAGTGGTGAGCTAATAAACATTTAACAACTGACTCTGAGAAGCACGATAGATGTTTAAGTTTAATCTGCATTATTAACATTTTCTTCCTCACTTTCTTAAGTCTAAATAATCAATCACTTGTAGTGTTTTCAAATTCCCAAGGTATAAATAAATGCTCAAACTGAAAATTTCACAGTCCTGTGAGCTGGGTCCAGGACACCCCTATATACTATCTATTTTACAGAGGAGGGGATTTGTTAAGATAAAATAAATGTGAAAGTAGTTTCGAAAAATTTAAAGTACTGTGCTACAAAGTAAATAAGATATAGTAACATCTAATACAGAGGTCATTTATCTGACAACTTCATCTATCTGAAACATAGCCAAGAACAAGAAAGTTGGCAAAAAAGGCATTTGAGCAGCTAAGGGAAGTACAACAAAGTCCATACATCCTACTCATGGGAGAGTCATTTCTGCCCTCCTTCAGAGCTTGCTTACTCTTCTTTTAGACAAAATTCTAACAGTCTTGATGATCTGGTGTGCCAGCCCACAGGAGATTAGAATCAATAAATCTGGAGTAAAACAGAGAGGTTGCTGCTAGAGATAGGTATACTGACAGTAATCAGAATTAACAACTGAGAGTAAGAGAGGGCACCTGGCAGCTGTACTTCTTCATGTTCTCCAGAATCTCATCGTCTTGCAAGATCACATCAGCCCTAAAACTCATACCTCCTCAGAATCCCACTCCCCACCCCAGGGAACCCTCCTTTCCTCCCTCTGATTGGACAGTGGTAAATTCTTTCCTGGATCCTCCACTTAAGAAGAGCACATTTCATTATCTCGCACATGGCTGTACTCCCCTGGATTTTATCTTACCTACTCACTAAATACCTTCCCACCCCCACCCCTTGCTTTTTTATGTATTGTAATACTCCTATATTAAATCATGGACTCCTTTAGGACAAATATTGTCTTGTGTTTCTTCATAATCCCAATGATTAGCACAGTGCCTGGCACACAGTAAGTACTTAATAAATGTTTGTTGACTGACAAAAGTACAAAAGAAGACAAGAATAGGGCTCTGAAACAATGGTAAACATACTTCATTCCTTCTTAAGAGGATGACTGTTTTTCAAGGACAATGTAATATAGCATAATAATTAATAGTGGCAACATGAAATATTAGACCTAAGGGGGAACTTAGAGACTTTGAAGCATTAGGGTGGAGTGAAAAGGACACTCATGAAGAAGCCTAGAAGACCAAAGACCCAGGTTCAAGTCCTGATTTGCCTCTCTGCATCCTCATTTCTGAAATTAGGATAATCATATTTACACTGTCTCCTAGATTTCCTGGTTCCCGGAGAAGTGTGCTTTCCATTGCATTGCAGTACCACTGTTCAGGAAAATGACTTCCATCCAAAAGTTCCAAAAATACAAATGCTTCAGCAATCTATCACTTGAAGCATTTCAAATACCAAAGTCTTGTTCTGGGTAATTCATTGTCTGTAGTACAAAGCCCACCAATCCACCAGGGGCTGAGAGATGTTGAATAAATATTCTTGGATACTGATGATGATTCCAAAGATGCTGCCATTGTTCATAATATTTGAGAAACTCTGCTTTGTCATTGGCTACAAAGCCTAACAACATAGACTGGTTAGCTTCAATTACCTGGAAAACTCATTCATGTGGAACTGTTCAATCTCCCATGATGCCAAACAAGTGAGGTATTACTGTGCTAGTTATTATTATACCCAATGGTTAACTGGAATCCTATCTGTCTCCCTTATGACAAGTCCCTCTTTTCTCCTGGCCCTGGGCTCTATATACATAATTCATTAGTAATTCTGTGGTTGAAAGATTCTAGGCTTAGAGTACTTCCGGATGTGCTTGTGTTTTCCCAGAGAATCCTGGTGGATGGTATGCCCAAGCTGGCCAGGCATCTGGGAGATGATTTTGCTCTGTAAGAATAACTCTCTGTTACTATATTGTATATATTTGGGGTGGGAGTGAAAGGAAGAGAGAGCATTATTAAGAAGACCCACCACTGGGGACCTGATAGGATGAAAACTAAATTAGATTGTCTTCCTTCCTTTCTACAAGTCTTCCTAGCCCAACCAAAATCCAGGAATGAAGCTTGTGGGTTTCATGACCAAGGTAGTGTGGAAGAGATTTGAAAGCATTTGGAAAGGCTGAGGAAATCATAATTTGAATTCCTATTCTTCTAATAATGCTTCTCGGAGACAAAACATATTCAAAACCATAAAGGAGTTTTTTGTTTGTTTGTTTTTCTTTTTCTTTTTTTTTTGATAATGTCAAAAAGGCCACCAGTTAAGACTGCTACACTGGAGATTTAGATATCAGGATGAAGCAGTAGGAAAGAGCTTCTGTCAAAAACTTCAGCTGAGACAGCCAATGAGCTTGTAAATGTCAATAGGTTAGCAAGTCATATGTCTAAAGTCTGCCTGAGGGTGTCATATTCCCACGGTGGATTTACCTAAGTTCTTCCAAAGTTAAGGCAACAGAGCTAAGTAGGAGTTATGAGAGGTAGCATGGTGGATCATTTTCAGTGTGATCCTTTTATAAGGCTGCTGTCAAAGAACAGACTACACTTCAGGTCACCAAAATATCTGATACTTAGAATGGTAAGCTGTTATATTTGCACAGCATGGTTTTACTCAAAGCACATCAAATCCATTTAAGTGTTTGTATTTTTTTCGAACAATAAAATCTACTGAATTTCCTTGACTCTTTGATAACCAAAGATACTGATCTGTGAAAGGTAGACAGAGAGATAGATGGACAGTATACAATACATATACACATACAAGCATATATATGTGTGTGTATGTATATATGTATATTTATATGTATATATACACATATTTGATAACTGTATTTCAATGTAATTGGTTCCCTTTGCAATCTTATGTATTTTATTTTATATATTTAACATTACTCTGAGAGGGGATTTATAGGTTTCATCAGCCTGGCACAAGGGTCTATGACCAAAAAATATTATTAAGCACAATCATAGAGACTCTATGTCATAATGATCAAGATCAGTTCTCTTCATACAAGTCTTAGACTTATGAGGGGAACAAAGAAAACAGTTCATACAATAATAGAAATAGAGTTCAAAGTTCAAAGTCAAGGAATAAAATGGAAAAATGAGTAAACAACAACAAATGCTTGATCATAAAAAAGTTATTACAGAGTGGCAAGGAAGACCAAGACACACACTCAGAATAAGAAAACAATGTGAAAACAGCTACAACCAAAGCCTCAAAGAAAAATGCAATTGAACACAAGCTCAATAAAAATTTCTGGAAGAGTTAAAGAGATAAGAGTAGTAGAGGAAAAGTTGGGGAGGAAAATGAGAATGATGCAGAAAATTATGAAAATAGAATGAACAGCTTGGTGAAAGAGGCACAAAAATACTGAAGAAAATAATACCTTAAACAATAGAATTGGCCTAATGTTAAAGGAGGCACAAAAATTTACTGAAGAAAAGAACTCCTTAAAAACAGAATTGGCCAAATGGAAAAAGAGGTACAAAAGCTCATTGAAGAAAATAATTGCTTAAAAATTAGAATTGGGGGGGAAGTGCGACTAGGTGGCAGAGTGAATAGAGCACCAGCCCTGGAGCCAAGTTCAAATCCGGCCTCAGACACTTAACACTTACCAGCCATGTGACCTTGGGCAAGTCACTTAACCCCAATTGCCCTGCCTTCCCCTTTCCAAAAAAAAAAAAAATGAATTGGGCAAATGTAAGTTAATGACTCTATAAGACATCAAGAAACAAAACAAAGTCAAAAGAATAAAATGCAAATACCTCATTAGAAAAAACAATTGACCTGGAAAATAGAACTAAGAGAAACAATTTAAGAATTAATAAACTACTTAAAAGTTATGATAGAAAAAAGAGCCTAGACATAATATTTCAAAAAACTGTCAAGGAAAACTGCCTTGATATCTCAGATTCAGAGAATAAAATCATCTAAGATTTGAAAGAATTCAATAATCACCTCCTGAAAGAGACCCCAAAATGAAAACTCCTAAGAATACCAAATTCCAAAGCTTTCAGGTCAAGGAAAAAAATATTGCAAGTAGACCAAAAAAAATAATTCAAATATCATGTAGTCATAGTCAGGATCCCACAATATTTAGCAGCTTCCATGTTAAAGTGTAGGGTTTGGAATATGATATTCTAGAAGGCAAAGAAGCAAGGATTACAACCAAGAATAACTTACTTAGTAAAACTTCTCCATGGGAAATGCATATTTAATGAAATTGAGAACTATCAAGCGTTTGTGTTAAAAAGACCAGAACTGAATAGAAAATCTTACATTCAAACACAAAACTCAAGAAAAACATAAAAACATGAAAGAAAAATAAAAGAGACCAAATAAATTAAGCTGTTTACATCCCTACATGGGAAGATGATACATATAATTCCCAACAATTTTATCATTATTAAGGCAGTTAAAAGCAGTCTACATAGACAGAGGACACCAGTGTGGGTTAATTATATTGGGATGATCTCAAAAAAAGGATCGGGAGGGAGGTAAGAAGAAGGGATGTGCTTGAAGAAGAGAAAAGGGGAAAGTATAATGGGGAAATTTCTCTCACCTAAAAGAAGTACACAAAGAAGAGCTTTTACAGTGGAGGGGAAAATGGGAAGGGTGCACGATGAGCAATGCTTGAACCTCAGTCTCAATGGAATTGGTTCAAAGAGGGATATATACTCTTTCTATACATAGAGAGATAGCTGTATAAAAAGAAGACAATAGTATGGAGGGAAATATATAGATAATTATCATAACTATGAATGTGAATGGGATGAATTGACTCATAAAACAGAAGTGGAAAGCAGATGGATTAGAAACCCAAATCCAAAACAATATTGTTTACAAGAGATGTACTTGAAACAGAAAGACACACACAGAGTTAAAATAAGGAGATGGAACATAATCTATTATACTTCAGCTGAAGTAAAATCGTCAGGGGTAGCAATCATGATTTCAGACAAAGCAAAAGCAAAAATAGACCTAATTAAAAGAGATAATCTGATTAACTACACCTTGATAGAAAGAGAACAATAGGCAATGAAGTAGTACCAAAACATTTTACAATAGTTTCTCTAATAAAGGCCTTTTTCTCAAATATATAAGGAACTGAGTCAAATTTATGAATATGATCCATTCCCCAACTGATAAATTGTCAAGGGATATAAGCAATGGGTGGAAAACAGAAAGATTTCTGCTAAATAATAAAAGGTTTCCTAAAGGACTTGTGGTATTTTTTTTTTCAGAAAGTGTAATGGACGGCTTAAGAAGGAATGAGTTCTCTGTTACTGGCAAAGTGCTGCTAAATCATTGTTCATCAGAGATACCATAAAGAGTTGTAAGGATTTGCATAGTGTTTTAGTAGTGACAGCCCTGGCTACAAGACAGCTCCAGCTTCTCTTGACCTCTAGGCCAGTGCACTTTCCACAACACATTCTTCATTAGGCCTTGAGCAGTCCTGGGAAGCTAAGATGCTGACTTCCACTTCCCTCCTAGAGTGATGCCACCTTAACTTGTCCTCCTGAATCACTGTTTCACCTACCAGATAGCATTTTATTCCACTGCCTCTGATTTCATTATCTCTATTTTGCCATTTGATCTCACTTTTTTCAAGGGGTTCCAAAGGCTTTACAGTGAATTATAAGAAATTATGAGCACAAAAAAGATAATAATTATATGTCAGTCATTGCCATGAAAGAGTGAATAGAAGTCTGTATCTCACTATTTGGGGCACTGACTATTGCAATATTCATTAACTATTATTCTTCCTTAGGTTGAGAGCTGGGCTGGAATTCTGTCCATTCCACGTGTATTCTGCTTATCTCTCCAGCTACAAACAAATCCCCCCTCCAAATGTAGGATTCTTTTTACTTTGCTATGCATATTTATTAAAATATTTTTATTGTTTTTCTATTTCTTTTTCCTTTGAGATGGGGGCCAAGGAGAGTGGGAGGAAGAGAGGGGCTGGTGATAGGATTTCTTCCTCCCTCCCCCCATCCCTCCTGGAAAAATTAAAGAAAAGAAAAAGAAAGTTATGAAAGTATTTTTGAAAATGCACAGAACAGAAGGAAACACAGACAAATAGGCCAGCTTTGAAAGTTATAGATTGAATTTATTATATACTTAAAAGGAAAAATAAGCTGTACATAATAGATTCAGTTTCATGCAAAATCATCTCTTTCTCTTCTATTTTGTATATGAAAATGCTTATTTTATTTGGTGTTTATTTAGTTCAGAAAATTTCTCTCATTCCCCTGTGAAAGCATGTTATGGTGCTGGAATTTTAAATGAGATTGTTTATGCATCAAAGAATAAGTATTAATATCCAAAGCACATTCACACTATAATTGTTTTCTGATGATTAGAATGGGTAATGTTATTTCTCTATTAAATTATGGAGTCCACTGGATTATACACGCTGCAGTGACATGCCAGTTCAGTTCCCACTAACAACAGATTCCCAGAGCCAAATTTTCAAGCTTAGATATCTCTGCAAATTGGCCTGGATACTCCATCTGTACAGTCTTTGGCATGGAGGAATAAAATGGCTACTGTAAAAATCACACTTGCATTCAATGATCTGAAATATGGAAAGTGGGACCACTGTGCTTTGTCTTGGTCAGCCCATGTCTGAAGACTGGTGTCCATATTCCATAGGGTCAGGTCCTTTCACAATATTGAAAAAGGACTTTTATAAATAAAAGCTAACAATAGAATGGGCTGCAGGAAAGAAGGAAGGAAGGAAGGGGAAGGAAGGAAGGAAAGAAATCAATCACTTGTTAAGCTCTTGTTATATGACAAGTACTGAGTATGCAAAATAAAAAAAGTAAATATAGTTCCTACCCTCAAGGAATTTACATATTAATGGGGAAATGGGAGGGAGCACAACAAATATAAGTGAGTGGTGGAGAGGAAAACATATTATGGTTAGGAAAGTTGCAGGGTTGATGAAGGGAGTCAAAGGGGAATAGATTGACACACCCTTTATAGGTGCAATGACAGAGCTGATTTGATTATTGTTCTATAACTATAAATGGGAAGAGGAGAGACAAAGGGTATGCACACAGTGGAGTGGCAGCTGGTATAAACAGAAAGTGAAGCATAGGGCCCTGTGGTAGATTCAACTACCAATCCAGACAGTGGGACTCCAGGTCGGGAGTCCTGGGAATAAAAGGGTTAAGTCCTAGAAGAATTTGTTTCTGGACCTAAGACACGGTAACTGATAAAGAAAAGGAGTACAGCACAACTGGAACCCAGGTCTAGAAATCATGGACACCTTATGACTATATCTTTTTACATTTGTAGAGGGTCATGGAAGAACTGAAGCAAGTCCACAAAATGACTAGGACTGTGAAGGAACTGGAAATGTCCAAAAGGAGTCTAAGCTTGTAGGAGAGAAGAGGAAATGGTCACCATCTTCAAATATGTGAAAGGTCATATAGGAGAAAAATTGCTTTGAATTTGTGAAGTTCAAAATAGGCAGATTGTCTCAGCATTAGAAAGAACCTTCCTACAATCAGAACTATACAAGAAAGCAGGGATGTGCCTTATGAGATCATGACTTCTCTGTCACTGGAGTTCTTCAAATAAAGTCTGGACGACCACCCACCTGAGATGCTATAGGAGAGGTATCTACATTGGCAGGGGGATTGACCCAGATGGCTTTTTGAGTTATCTTCCATCTCTAAAATTCTATCAATATCAGATTCACAGTTGACTTCAAGCACAGGTAAAATGTGTCCAAAAAAGCACAAAAACTGCCTTGTTCCAAAATTTCTTCTTCTTTCTCAGAAGTAGGATTCTGAAACGGCACCACCACAAGCACTTCAGTACTTTGAATTAAGAATTTTTCACTTCCTATTGACATTTTTTTAAAAGTTCCCAAGAAAGATAACACAATACTCCCTCCTCAATGAGGATAAGTAAAGATAGCTTTACTCTGTGATATGATGGGCCTCTAGAGTAGAAGAATATGATATTCCTTTATGATAAAGTCTTCTTTTTCACCCAGTCCTATGTCAATGATGTTTAACAACTTCTGAAAATCATATCCACCCTCAGATGACAGAAATTTGCTACCAGCCAGTCCCCTTCTCAAAAACCATCAGTGATTCCTCATTACTTAATGTAAATTCTTACCTTGGTGTTATAGGTTCCAGCTTTCCAGTTTTATTTCACATCAGTTAGGTGGGACAGTGGTGAGAATGTCAGGTCTGGAATTAAGAAGACCAGAGTCTGGTCTCAAGACATTGATTAGCTGTGTGACCCTGGGCAACTCACTTAACCTTTGTCTGCCTCAGTTTCTACAACTGTAAATGGGGATAATAATAGCACCCCCATGATTATTGTGAGAATCAAATGAGATAATGTTTTTAAAGCTATTAGCACAGGGCTTGGCACATAGTTGGCCATTATTAAATGTTGTTTCCTTCCATTCTTCCATCTTTACTTCATTCACTCTGTATTGCAGCTAAAGTGGATTACTGACTGTTCCCCATCTCACACTACAATCTCCTGTACAGGTAGTCCTCCATGTTTTGAACATACTCCCTCCTGTTGAAATGCTTCTCTGCTCTTGTCCAACTCAGATGCTGCCTCTTTCCTTAAGCCCTCTAGCTAAAAGCAGATCACTCTTCAAATTCCCTTAGAAAATTCTGCCTCTATCTTTTCCTTGCCTGCAGTCACATCCTGCTTTGTCTCATGCAAGCTTCTACACAGTCCTCCTATTAAATTGTAAGCTACTTGAGGGCAGTTACATTCTGCCTTGTCTAATATGTACTTCTGTATAGCCCCCTATTAAATTGTAAGCTTCATAAGAGCAGAAATTGTCACCTCTTACCTATATGTTCCTAATGACAAGAATAAGAATTTAGTGGACATTTAATACATGTCAGTTGGATTGAAATGAATTGAATTGAATCGTCACAGACTCTAAAGGTCACTTATGCATGGGACCTCCAAAAAATACAATATAATAAAATAAAATAAACATTAAAGCTTACTTTATTGAGGCCTAGGGATACAAATAAAAAAGACAGTTCTTGTTTTCAAGGAGCTTACAAACAAATGAAGGAAGATAGCATTCAAAAGGAGACTGAATGAGGAGGGGAAAAGGTACTTGATGCTGGGGTATAACGATAGAGTTGAATTCAAGAAGTATAGCTGGTAGGAAATGAAAAGTAGACTGAGCTTCCATCTTTAAATGGGGGATTTATGAGGAATGTTTGTCCTACTCTCCACTCTCCCAATCAGAAGGGCAGAGGCTACTCTGGCTACCAAGGAGGTGTGATGAAGTCTCTGTGGTGATGAGATTTTCCTGGGTGGGGGTGGTCAGTGAAAGAATATGATGATGGATGCAAGAAGTATCTCCAGTAGTGACAGCATTGTGTACAATCTCCCGAAGTGACTACTTTGAAGGGAGAAGAATGTTCATTTGGATGTGGGGTGTGTCTGTGTGTCTTTGTGTGTCTGACTGTTAAAAATAAGGTCTCATGTATATACTCTCAATGCCCATATACCATATTTATGCAAAATCTGGTTGGCTGGGTTCAAGTTTCCAGAAATAGGCATTACTTAGAAGAACAGACGTGTGTTCCTTCCAATTAGGGTTAGGCAATGGTCAGTTTTTGAAATAGGCAAACTTGATCTCTTTCTTTTTCTCCTTCACTTTCTGAAGCTACTTATATCCCTTGTAGTACTCCCTGCACATAAGAACCAGGAGGATTCATCTTTATTAGCTATATGTGAATTGGTCAGATGTTACCTCTCCAAAGAAGATTTATATTTTCTAGACATCATAGATTTAAATCTGGAAAAGACCTTAAAGAAAATTGAGTCCAATGTCTAGGATTTCACAGCTAATGTTGAAAGTCAGATTTAGACCTAGATCTTCTCGACTCCAAGTCTTAGATCCTATTCACTATAGCATGCTGTCTCACATTTTAAATGAGTGTTTCCAGGAGACGACACAAAGGAATGAATCTGTAATGGTAGAAGTTCAGTCACCATGGTACCTGGGTCAGAGTGGAAGAGGAGTTATTCTTGGGCAAGAGACCCTTCAAAGCATGCTATGTAGAGGACTACCTCCTCTTCCTGGAGATTAGCTTCTCCATACTTGTAGCAACTCGGGGTCAAAGCTTTTTCTTTCCTTGAAAATCATTCTAACTGCATCATAAAAACAATCTTAAGGAGAAGGTTTCCAGAAATTCTGTTCAGAGTTGCTTTATTCTATTTTTCCCTCAGAAAGCCCCAACCAGTGCCCAGGCTCAACTAAGATGTCTATGGTGTGTTCCTAATGACCTTCATTGGGTTCTGAATGAAACTAAACTTTGTAAGGTCATTTCTAAGAGATGATTACAGACAAGGGTACCTTGTACTTCAGAAATAAAATGAATTGCTGTGACTCTTCTTTCCATTAAAGTCTATAAATGCTTCATTTCTGGATGGTATTTTGCTATAACACGCAAATTCCTTGTCTCTTATGGAAAGCTTTATATAACCTGCTTGTTTGGCCTGTATTAGTCATGCTACAATGATTTAAAGGCTTTGAAGATTGTCTTAACTAAAAAGAGGCCCACAAAACCCCATCCATTCTCTCCTAGTCACTGCCCCCGACTTTAAAGGATAACTAATGATAGGACTTTTAAAAAGCTCTCAGATACCAGAAAATATTTAATAGGGCTACTAATAGGAAAGCAAACCTGCTGCAGAAAACCTGTCTGCTCTACTTTTCCTTTATCAATATCCTCTGGAAGTAAATTTGTCACCATAGAGTGGGAAATCTCAACCTGATCTACTTTAATGTTTCACGCTAGGTTTGTAAAACAAGAGTAATAAAAGTAATGACACTGTGATTACTCTTCCCTCTGTTTTCAGTTCATCACTTGCAGATTTGAATAATGAATTATATTCATATTATTTGTACATTCTTGCTCTTGACTTCCTCTACTGGCTAAAAGTATAGCTACTGTACCCAGTTGTTAAAGACTGAAGGGCCATTCCATGCTGAGACCACTAATCCCAATCTATAGATGAGTCACATAGGCAAAATGGTCTCTAGTGCCATTCATCTGCAAACTGGATCAGAGAAAACTATCAGTCACAACTGGGCAAAATGTTTAAAATAACATTCATCATCACCTTGGAACAGAAGTAGCCAGCAGAATTAATTTTGCATTAAGACAGAAAGGTTAATGATCGCTATTGTATTGGGCTTCATAGCTTCATGAGAAGCATTGCAGTATAATGGGTAAATAGCTGACCTCAGAGCCAGGAGGACATGGATGTAATTCCACCTCTGACTCACACTAGCTGGATGATTCTGGACAAGACACTTAACCTCTCTGTTTTCTAAGCAACTCTCTAAAACTACCTGCCATGGTAAAGGGAGTTTCTTAACCCCTGGAGATCAACATACCAATGAAATTGGCATTCTACTTTCTATTCCCTATCATAGAATCATTAATTTAAATCTGGAAGGAACCTCAGAAGCATTATCTGTTATGATGCCCTCATTTTACAGATTAGGAAACTGAGGTGCAGAGGTTAAGTGATTTGCCTATGGTAACATAGATATTAAATAACACAGTCCAAATCCAGTGCTCTCATTATTTCACAATCTGGATCTCTTTCACTTTGACCATTTCTTAATGGAACCTTTAGACATGTGGTGCTCTGCGCAGCGTCCTGTATGTCACATGTCATTCACCTGGATTATGACTCAGTGGATAGAGGAGTCAGGAAGACTCATCTTCATGAGTTCAAATCTAGCCTCAGACACTTAATAACCATGTGACTCTGAGCAAGTCATTTAACCTTGTTTGCCTCAGTAAAATGAACTGGAGAAGGAAATGGCAAACCACTTCAGTATCTTTGCCAAGAAAACCTCAAATGGGGTCATGGAGAATCAGAAACAACTTGATGACTACAACAACAACTATTCCTCCCAGGTATTTCCAGAGAAGAAAAGTACACATCTGCAAAACAAAAATACCAACTTAGTTCTTAGCTCTTTTGCAATCTCAGGATGTTTCTGGAAGGAAGAAAAGGAGAGAATGGGTCCTTTTAACTTTCTTCAAACAAAAAGGTGTTTCCTTTCACAACAGTTCCAGCCAGCCAATTCATTTGTAGACCACCCCCAATTAGCAAAATTTTATCCTCAGGAAATGCTAAGGAGAATATCTTCTTTAGGACAGTACAATAAAAAATACAACACAAAGGATTACCACCCTATGGGCTCATCAAGGTGATCAGGGAGTTACATTCAATAATGACCTAGACTCTTCTGCTAGCTAAATATCTATATTCTTAGTAAGTTAAAACAAATTTTAAAAATTCACCTCAGGATATATTTTTCTGTGTTTCAGATTCTGGATATGAGTCCTTTAAGGTTTGTCACTGGTGTCATCTAACTTCTCCTTTCTGTGTCTTTCTCCCTACTGTAAGGCCTTCACCAATTTACACAATCTAAGCATACAAACTGTACACAGGTAAAGTTTTGACTGCCAATGCTGTCTTTCCTCATTGTAATCAAGTATCTTGAAGACCTAAAATTGTTTTATATCTGTAAGAGTGTCTAATGGTTAAATTCCAGACCCAGTGACAAGTAGAATAGGAAATAAAACAAGGGAGACCCCTTAACTCACAAAGCCTAATTCTGTCTGCATAGACATCTGCCCTGCTGACTCCTGAACATATATACTTTTATTGTTTTTGGAATGAAATGAGGAAGATTAATTTTGTCTCTTAGGTCTTCAGAAACAGAAGGACTTGACCAATAGGCTAGTCTTCATGTATACCATGGTCAATTGTTGGCTCAGTCATTCTGAGTAAACAGACCTTTCTCACAATGAGGAAGAATTGCTTCCCTTCTAGTATGGACAAAGAGTTTAGTGAGTTGTAACAATAGAGAAAGATGGGGCTGCAAGTGTTACAGTTTGGAATGTTGTATGAGTATAATTGGAAGTCAACAAAGAGGGAAGAGGAATGGAGGAATAGAAGTTACATAATTAATTCTGTAAGAAAAAGATCTTGAACCATAAGAAAAACTGGCAACTTAGAGGATCAAATTTAGTTCTCTACTTTGGTTAAATTCACTGAAATAATCCTCAATTTTCAATTTTTTCTCATGAGATCTATGGAAACATGATTCTTCCTTCCTACTTAGAGGAAGAAAATAAAGAAAACCAAATTAATAAATAAAAAAGCATCTATTAAGCACTTTACTTTGTGCCAAGCACTGTGAGAAGCATTTTTGACATAAGTAAAAAAAAAATCAAGACAGTTCCTTCAATGAGCTCACATTCTTTTTCAGGGATATAAAATGTATCAGAGGGCCAGCTGTAGGGTAGAAGTCAAGGCCCAGAGTATTTAGAGTGTATTGACAAATAAGATAATAATGATTAGCAATTGGGAAGGGATAGTGGCAGGACAGACAATAAGGGTTGGGGGGCCTTCCATCTCAGCAATTAGAAGTGTAGATAGTAATTCCATGCTAATCCTAATAATGTGAGCAGCCATGCCCATCCTACAAACTGTAGGTGAGTGGAGGGTCCATTATCTTTGGGAAGGAAGAAGTTGTCCAAAAGGAATGTAGAAACTCTTGTTCCTCCCACAGGAGGAGGAATGGGGCATCAGCATTCAGCCAGGAGGAACAAAGGAGAAGTGGTATTGGCAGAAGAGTTGGAGAGGAGGGAGGAGGGCTTCCAATGGCGCCTGTTCCTGCTGGGCCCCCTAGATGGGATCTGGCCTGGGCAGACAGGCTGGGGTAAGGGAGGGGGAATTTACAAAAAAAGAAGCACAAAGTAGATTTTGACCAGTTTTTGGAGTACTACATGGCATAAAACCTATTGAAAAAAAATTGTATAAGTGTTTAAACTAATTCTTTTTTTCTCTGGCAAAGCCCCATGAATCAGAAACTAGGTCAGCAATTTGGAAAAAACCATGAGAAGAAAAGTAATACATTACAAGTTTCCATTTTCTTAATAATGCCATTTTTCGTACAGATGGTTTAATGTGGTTGGACCAGAGGTCCCAATATGTGGGTTTGTGGGTAGAAAATCACATTGGCCCAGGTTATGGAAGGACCTGGTTGTGGTTTGGGTTCCCCCTATGCCTAGCCAAAAGTGTTCACTCCTTTCCCTGAATTCCCATAACATCTTGTTAAGGCCTATGCAATAAGCATGTTCTTATGTTTTAGTTATTTGTGTACATGCCTTTTCCACCCTACTAGACTGTAAGCTACTTGAGGGCAGGGCCTGTGTCAACACACTTGGCACATTGCTTTGCATAAAGCAGGTATTTAATACATGTTAAGTGAATGGGTTGGCAATGCTGTTTCCCTTCATCAATCATGGCCACTAAAATATCCAAAATAGGCTTTACCAAGAGCCATCCAAAGGGAAATCATATCTTCATGCTCTGCATATATTTATACTTAATTTAACAATTAGAACTTCTAACACTTATAGCATTTTTAAGGTCTTCAAAGAGTTTTACATTCATTATATCATTTGATCCTTATAATAACTGCATGAGGTATACACTACAGATATTTTTATTATCCCCACCTTATAGATGAAGAAACAAGAGATCCAAAGAAGTTAAGCAGGTTTCCAAATGTCCATGCAGCTGGTATCAGAGGCAGGATCCACACACAGGAAACCTTCATGTTTCCTCTAGTGTTCTTTCCACTAAATTAATCTGCTTCTCTCCTATACTAAGATGGCTGTTGATAAGGATAGGTTTCTTGGCAGACTTTAATGAAAACTTGCTGGGTTATGAATCCAAGGACTAGTTAGCTTAGGGGCATAGAGCATCATGCCAGTGAAATTGTGCCAGATTCAATCCAAGGGTGTCCTGGTAAATGTTTAACAATCAGCTCTCAGGAGGAAAATGTGCATGCTTGTAAGTTTCATCTGTACTATCAACATTCCTAAGTTTAAACAGTAAACAAAACAATAAGTCAAGTGTGGTTTTGTAACATTTGCCACCCATGTATAAATGTTTACACTGGAAATTTAACAATCAGCTCTCAGCTGGTACAACCCACCTCCAGCACAGCACTGGTTCAGCTCTCTATACAGTCAGCTTCATAGAGAGAAAAGTGTTATTTTTCAGCTGCTGGGGGCTCTTCTACTTCTCATTAATTGTCTGACAGATGTGTACCAGTAGTCACAAGAGGGACAAGGGCGAAAAGTATGGATCATTTGGAGTAATTCATCCTCACCAATGAAAAACAATTAAAAGAACTTAAATTAGTAACGTTATCTTTGAGAGTTATTTTTAGAAACCACTAAAAATAAGAAGATCCACAACTCAGAAAGAATGGAAGGGAAATCCCTTTTTGAATTGGGAAAGCTGTAGTCTTCGTTTTCTATCAGAAACTACCAGTAGGCCACCCAATCACAGATTATGTCTAAGTTTTAGTTTAGCATGAGTCCCATTTAGGCAAAGAGAAACAAGCCAGAATAGGGAAGAGGAGAAATGAAATATTTAAACTATATTTTTTTGCTGTCACACAAAAATTAGCACATTTTACTTCCAGTCCCTAGATTTTTTGTACATTGCTATTGATACTGAAGCCAGGAGCTCACTCAGGTACTTATTCCATACACCTTATAAGGAAAATTAAGGCAAAACAATTTGACCACTGTTAGCCTTTCTTCTTATAATTATAGAAACTTGGACAGGCAATAGGAAAGATAGGTAAGTGTGCTTGGAGTATGCTTATCTCTTTTATATGCTTATCTCTGGGTATTAGAATAATTGTTCCTCTACATCCCCACCCCCATCATGTTCATTGGTTCCATGCAAACATAGTGTTAAATAAAATCATTATAGGAAGGGCACATAGTTTCAACGGATTGAAGAAAGGCAAAATGGGGTCAGCTTAGGGAGAAAATTGGGGACCCACTTTTGAGAGGACACCTCTTGTGATTTGCTGATATCTCATTGGACCTGACCAATTGATGGCTTTTGACTGACTTGAGTTTTAAAGTATTAATGAGCCTGGTTCTGAGTCCATTTTCTTGCCAATAAGAGATAAGAAGATATTTATATCTTCTCAGATTACTCACCATTACAACAGGGTTTGGCTATGTTGTGTTGGAACAGTGGTTTCTATATAATGTTTTGCAACAATGGTCCAAAGGCTTCAAGCTAAAAATTCTTTAATGGTGTCTTAATGGTGTCTTTAATGGTGTCTAATAAATAAGTTTAAAATTTTATGAGTAATATTATTCTGGGGGTTCACAACACATTTTGTTGTTGTTGAAAAGGGTTCATGTAACAAAACAAGTTGAGAATAACTGTTAGATCTTACAGTACATTAGCAATGCCATTGTAGAATAATGTTGATTAAGGCAACCTTATCTGGGGCATGCCTGAAATCGACCATGAAGGCTTAAGAAAATTTAATAGTCGAAGGAGTCTGCTAAAAATTTTTTTTTCATTTAAATTTAAAACCTACATAACCTTAGGCATTACTAGAGAGAAAATTAACAAATAATGCAGGCAATTTCCAGAATTACACACTAGTCAGACATGTCTTGAAGTATTGTGTCTAGTTCTAGGCACTACATTTTAAGAGGAAAATTAATAAAATAGAGAATATATAAGGAGGGAGACAAAGATGGTGGAGAGTTTGAAAACAATATAAATTGAGCCTGGATGGGGTGAAAAAATTAATGGAAGACATGGTAGTCAGAAGAGATAGACTTATTTGCCTTGATCTTGACAAACTAGGGCATTCCAGGGAATCAAATATCTTCACAACATAGCAAAGAACTTTGGGTCAACTTGAGTTAATAAACAATGGAACGGGTTGCTTTGAAAGACACCAAGAACTCACTAGGGAGAGGCGAGATAAAGCAAGCCTAAAGTTTCACTAAAGGGAGGCTAGATAATCATGTTTCAAGGTTTCACTAAAAGGGAATTCTGCCCTAGAAAAAAAATGTTGGCCTAACTGTAAGCTCTTGTAACTTGAAAATCCTCTGACCTACTTTTGCCCAAGTGGTCCTTGTATTCCAGAAAATTATTGGCATCATAATGGGTCCAAGTAAAATCAAACAACATGACTGGTTGGTTAAGATGAAACACATTCAGCCGATACAATTCCAATCCTATGTTTTCACTTCCCTCTAATATGTTTTTGTTGGTAAGGAACATAAGATGTGAAGATACAATCCCAGTGTAGCCTAGATAACCTTAAGGAGTCATCTCCCTAAGATCTGGCTCATAGTTCTTTCCTATGGTGATGTTATGTTTTTACCCCATTGTTTACAGATTTCATAGACTGAGTTTAGTACAAGAGCTGGGACCAGACTGAACTTAAGCTTATGTCCCTGGAAGTTGGAAGAAGAAAAAATTACTTTGTTAGGGGCACAAATTTTGGAAGTACTTGATGTATTTTCTTTATATCAAAATGCTTGCTATTTTAAGTAAATGGTTCTTGGGTTATTTATTTATTTATTTTTACTATGACGTGAGGTCAAAGTGATTTTTCTAGCTGGATCTAAATAGGTATTTTTATTGAGGGCCAAGCCAGGAGTAATTGAATCCAGGCAACAAATCAATTCTGAAAGAATAACAAGAAATCACTGCTGAGAAAATTGATCTTTGCCCTCTACTTTCTCACCCCCCAACTCACCACACACACACAACACATACACACACTATTACTTTTTTTTTAACCTTTACTGTTTTGTTAGTTTGTATGTTTAACATCAGATTAACTTGGCCATAGCCAGAAAACTCATTGACCCTCAGTATTATGGCCTAAGTAGAGTCTACCAGCTGGAGAAGGAAATAGGAAACCACTCCAGTATCTTTGCCAAGAAAACTCCAAATGAGGTCACAAAGAGTCAGATACAACTGAAATGACTGAACAAGAACCAACCATGTCCTGAATGTTGACTATAATAAAACTATCTGGGGAGTTTAGGGGGTCAAGGCCCATATCCCAGCCCTAGATGGGGTTGCTTTTATTTTAGGTTTTATCCCCAATACATTCCCTATAGGTTGCTCATATATTTCAGATCTACCCTCACCCTTCTACTTAAAAAAAAAAATTAAATTTTAATCAAGAGTCCTCTAGGTGTCATAACAAATAGAGCACTGGACGGAAGACATGAGTTTGAATCCTGCCTCTGAAACTTACTACCTACTCTGGGCAAATCACTTAACCCCTCTCAGTCTGTTTCTCATCTCTAAAATGGGGATAATAATACTATCTGCTCCATAGGGTTGTTGAATGTATCAAATAAGATAATATATGTAAAGTGCCTTGCAAATCTTAAAGCACTATATAAATGCTAGGAAGAGGATTAAGCATTTTACTTAGCACCTACTGCTTGTCAAGCATTGTGCTAAGTGCTTTACCAATATTATCTGACCTGATCTTCACATCTCTGGGAGGAAAGTTATTATCCCCATCTTAAGGTTGAGGAAACTGAAGCACGATGAAGTCAAATGTCTTATTAAGGGTTATACAATAAGTAGGTACTGGAGGTCACATTAGAATTCTGTCTTCCTGATTCCAAGTCTAGAGATCTAGACCCTGAGTGGACTGAGCAAGAAATTTCTGCATTCTTATGGCAGAGTGGAGAGAATTTAGGATTTAGCATTAGAATTTCTTTATCCTAACGTGAAGAGATGTGACTATTCAATCTCTATGATCCCTTTCAGCTAAAAAATCTAAAGTAAGAAGGTATGAACCAGAGTAGGGTTGAGTAAGTAGAACCTGGGAACAATATTCAAAAGAACTATAATAATGTAAATGCAAAGATCCCCTAAAATGAAGCTCCAATTACTTGTAGCCTCCAGAGAAGAGTTGTGAAGCTCATTCCCTGGTGCGTTTCCTTCCTTTCAAAAGAGAAGTGGAGAGCTATGGGTGTGGAATTCTATATACCCCAACAGACTGTATAGGTTGGTTTTACTGAACTGTTTTTCTTTGTCCCAATGGATGTTGTATATTTAGAAATGATTGTGATTAGAAAAAGAAAACTTACTAAAAACATACATATATCATACAAGGGAGAAGGAAGATATTAGATTTAGAGATGAAAGGAACATCAGATGTGATTTAATTTGATTCCCTCATTTTACCAATGAAGAACTAATATCCAGAGAAGTTAAATTACTTGTCCAAGGTCATACAACTTGTAAGAGGCAGAGTTACAATAAAATCCAGGTCTTCTGATTCCAAATGCATTATTCTTTTTTTTTTTTTTAAAGCAATTGGGGTTGAGTAACTTGCTCAAGGTCACACGGCTAGTCATCATTTTCTGAGGCCGGATTTGATGCTGGGTCATCCCAACTCTGAGGCCGGCGCTCTTACTCACTGCACCACCTAGCCGCCCCCAAATGCAATATTCTTGACACTTTCCATACCTTCTAAGAATTTCAGGAAATCATGGAGAAAGGAATGTGGAAGTGACAACCAGCTTGGAAATCCACTCAGCCTAGATCTCATCATCTACCAGCAAATCCTAATCAGTAAATAGGTTGAATACAGGAGTCTCAGTGAATCATGAATAGATTCTGATAAATCCATAAAGATCATTGGTAAGAACATACTTGTTTTTCACAGGAGTGTCAGCCTACTGAAGAAAAGAGTTTGCTAGCCTTCAACCAGTCATTGCATTTAGGTAGATTAACATTCCCTTTGTTTACATTACCTTTTCTTCATAATCTGCTCCCTTTTTTCTTAAATGGTACAAGAAGTTCCCATCATGCAAATTCAAAAGGTCATATATTCCAAAGCACCAGGCGTTCAAATTAGAGAAGTCTTACCACCAAGGCAGATCCATTTATAAGCAATTCAGTCTCATTCTGCTATACCAAACTCAAGGGGCAGTTATTCCCTAAAAGGGCACCGTGCCTTCTAATCTATTTGCATCTATAGCATCTGAAATGCTGAGGGCTTAAACGTTTGTGTGTGCAGTCAGGGCTAAAGAGCATACAAAGAAGGGCATGTAGCCCCAGAAATATGAATCTGTATGGCCTCCTTCCTGCTTCAATATACTGTATATGTGGTGTCTGATGGATAAAGTTTTCCATAAAGCACAATGCCAAACTCTCATGTTAGTCCACTGAGTGAAGCCATTTGAATTTCATAAGAGGCAGCCTTGCTCCAGACCAGGGCCGCCGGACTATAAAATTTATGATCAGAGCACTCCGAATTAATCAGCAAATATATACTAATTCACACTGACCTTTTTTCAAGCTGGGGCCTTTTTATCACTCACAGTGGGTTTACCATTGGCCTGCAGAGTGTTATTACAAAGGACTCACTGGTCGGCTGTAATTACATAATGCAAATGACATTTGCTGTTTTGTTTGAGCTTATTCTCTCAGATGTTTCCTTCTTTTATCACACTCCTCGCACATCTGTGTCCCTGAAATGGCATGGCAAACTCCTCCTCTTCTGGTCCCCAAGTTCCTTTTTTCTGTCTATTCTCACTGTCACACAGACACGGCTCACGGTTCGGGCCCGCGCAGCTCTGACACATGCTTCTGACACAGGTTATGTTGACAGCTGGTCGGAACAGGTGTACACTGATTTTACCATCAAATGGCAACACACATTTGGCTCCCTACCAACTCACAGGCATGAAAAACCTGTTCTCTTCACGTTTCTGTTGAAATTGATTGACTGTTCTTTGACACTGCACCCAGTGACTGTTTGGAAGGTCCCAGGTTCCTTGGCGTGGGCGGCTCAGGCATATACAGCAGAAGTCTCCAAGAGGACTTTCCATGAGATGCCAATGAATTATTCATCCAGCTCTCCTGGATCAGGGAAAAGTAACACCTCCCTTCACCCACCTGTAAAACACACCTTTTAATATTTACCTCTTGGAAGTGAGTGGCAGGAAGATAGAAACCGTGCCAGAAAATGCCACCATGAGATACCAAACAGATTCAAAACAGAAATGTCAGCCTTGGAGACCCAGTACATCTCAGGTGTAGAAAACTGGAGTTGGCAGAGAGAAGTTTTTAAAAACAACAATAATATTTTTAATTCAATGATTTTCTCAAGAAGTAATAATGCAATTTTGACCTGGTGATCTTTTGTCTTTGAATTTTTTAAAAAATAATGTCCATTAAAGCATTTCAGCACACTGGCAGAATGGCTAGTTGGGAGGCCCCACAGATTATTTGGTGAGATAACCATGCCAGGCAACAGCTCTGGATGTGGACTCAGAAGACACTTATCTTTGTGACCAAAGGCAAATCACTCCCCCTTTCTGTAAAATGACAGAATGGACATTTAGAGGACTTCTAAGGTCACTTCTAGTTCTAAATGGTTATAAGTATCGATGAGAGCATTTACCTCATTATTTATAATGGAGATGTGATAGTTTTGCTTTGGACAAAGGCAAGGGCATTCTGCTCCCAGGTTAATTTATACTATAGTAACTTGTTTGTATGTAGCTATTTACATGTCGTCTCCTCCATTAGATCCTGAGCTCCTTAAAAGCAGGGAGTTGCTTTTTACCTTTCTTTGTATCCCCAGTGCTTAGCACATTGTAGACACTTAATAAATGTTTATTGACCTATTGACTGATTTATGAACACAACAAACACACTCTGAGGCTTGGAGATAAATAAAAAGACAAATAATAGAATATGAGAAACTTTCAGCTAAAGGAGACTTCATATCAATAAGAAAAAGTAAATTTGTCCTATCACCCTCTTAGCTGCCTCCCATTCCACTGGCCAGGGATACCTGAATAACTCCTCTGTGGACATCCAAGAGATGATTTACAACTTTCTATTGTTTACCAGCATTTTTTCCTCCTGTTTTTCAAATATTTATTTCATTGGTAGATGGATACAGAAAAGCTTCAAAACCAAGATGGTTGCAGTTTGAGAATGTGTATAACTAGAAACATCCTTTATGAAAATGGATTTCCTGCAAAACTTTTTGGAGTTCTGGCATTCAGAGCAGAGATCCCTGGATAGATTTAGTTCCATGTCAATATCCAGGTCTTGTTACTCTAAACAGGTGACTTCATAGTCCCATCTCCCTCACTAACTCCTTATCATGTAGAGCTCAGTCTGCTTAGTCTGTCTTAGGCAATGGGATATTAATTTATTTTGTACCATCTGATATCACAACTTCCAAATATCTTGGTAAAGCACCACTGTAAATCCTGTGGGTGCATTCTCAAAGCCTTTGGTCAAAACCGGGTATGTATCCTGCCCAATTCTTGGAAAATCTTATTGGCATGTTCATTTCTGTTGACATTTCATTAGGAAAGTGCTCGTTTCTCATTTGGAATGGGGAAATCAAAGAGGAGGAGAGCCCTACCACTGGCAAGTCAATTCTGTTTCTAAATAGCTTACAAGATGGACAAAAACGGACAAGAATGGGATTGCTCCAAAGAAGAATTTTTAAAAAATATTTAATTAGGATGCAATGCTGGTGATTTTAAGGCATACAAAAGAGCTCTGTACATAATGGAGTAGCTTTCTCATGCAGCTCATATGATAAAATTCTCACCAGTCTTAAAATGACAGATGTAATATTACCTTTAATAAGTGTCTACCGATGCATGCAAATTGAATTAAATAGTGGGAGTACAAATTTGTCCGATAATTAAGATAAAATTTCATGTCAGCTTAAACCCTGGTGTATATTAGTAACTCTGTATATTTCTTTTCTCTCTTTTCCACCAATTATTTTTTAAGTGTTTGCTCTTGATTACTGGACTATCCAGGTCAAGGGTATAAAAAGTGATCCACCAAAAAAAATTTTTTTTAGTGGAAACAAAACTTCACATTGATTACAAATCACATGTTTTTAAGTTTATAATATTAAACATTAAAATAAAGGTATAGAATACAATGATACCTAGAATTCACAAGGTCTGAGTTTATTCTTAAAGCTAAGGATGTTAATTCTGCTTTAGATATATTTCAAGAACATGAAATGAAGAAAAAACTTGGATTTAGAAGAAAACAGCCACTCCATTTCCAAACCAAATTTGCAATCACTTCAACTAAATGGTCAGCACAGAACTGTGCTTTTGATGTGTTTAACAAACCATGATCTCTGCCAACAACATATTTAAACTCTGAGTGCCATGAGAAAACATATACACACATACACATATGCTTACATACGTGAACAGAACTAAATCAGAAGATACACATGCCCATGTGTTTAAAGGGCACATGCTCAGCATGGCATTCTGTTCCATTTTTAATACCGTCCACCTCTGTGATCATGATTCCCCTGGGAAGCAAATATCCTGAGCATTATTAAAAGTGGGATTATAGAGTTTAATACTGTAGATTTGGGAGCAGGCCAAGATGAACCATCAAGGGAGGAGGTTAAAACAAAGAGAGCTTATCAGGGGAGCCGACTACCAGGCTCGCCATCCCTAAGCCCATACCCAGGCTGTTGCTGTGTGATTGCTGCGTAGCCAAAGGGGGCTCTGTCATTTGACAGCACAAATATGGGGATTTGACCTTAAAGCACTCAGTTGTGCTTTGAGAGACTCAGTTTATAACAATGAAAAGAGTATGAAAAATAACATAAGGTTAAGAGACCTGAACTAGCAGTTCTGCTTCTGCCATGGGATAACTAGGAAGCTTCTACCAATTAACTATACTATCAGTATGCATATGTATGCTGGAAAAACAAAACAAAAAAAACCCACCAACCACCACAAAAAAATAATATGCAAAACTGGAATAATAAAACCCTATCCAATCCACTTCACAATGAAGTGTGGTGAGGGTCAAGTGAAATACTAATAATAGCTAATACTAATATAATCAATTAATCAACAAATATTTATGAAGCACCTGCTGTATACCATTCACCATGCTAAGCAATGGAGATACAAAGACAGAAGTGAAACATTCCCTGTCCTCAAAGAGATTATAATCTAGTTGAGGGCCTTCACAAAGTCCTTTATGTACATTTTCTCATTTGACCTCCTCAACAACACTTTGAGGTAGGTACCTAGCACAGGTGTTTCATTGTCACTTTATGGACAAAGAAACTGAGGCCTCTAAGAAATCACATGACTTACCCAAGTTTCCCCAAATAATACTAGATGAATTTTTGAAAAAAAAATTCATAGGTAATGTCATTTCTCATGCAGTTGGGATTTGAACCCAAGTCCTCAGATTCTAAATTGAGTGTACTTTTCACCAGACTATGCTGATTACTTAATAGATGCTAAAGCACTCTGAAAAGGAAATGGCTTTTAAACAAGTTCTACCCAGATAAAAAAAGCTTCAGGTACAGGTCTGGTGACAGACTGCTATGTAAGGACCAGATAAACTAAGTCTGATGAGGCTAATCACCAGACATTGGGCTGCCAAGGGATGAATTATTTTAGCTATGGTGGACCATACAGACACTTGAGTTATAGTGGGATTGAAATCTGTGTTGCTGGATGGAGTATCCACAACTAAAAAATAGTGTATCAAAGTGAGTTATTTTAGTTAATACTTAATGATTGCTCCAACTGGAACTCCACATGTGATGTGCTAGAATATTTCCCCTTTCCTGCTATATTATTTCTATCCCTGGTAATGAAGTTTCTGAAAATTAAGTGTTCCACTGGGATGCATCCTATTCCTTAATAGAGGTATTACTGAATTATCACGAAGTCCAAATGTCTAACTCCTCTCTTGTTGCCAGTTTTGGCTGCACATAATTTCTCACCAATCTTCCTGTGTCTTCTCTCTCCCTGCACAGATCAGATGAACTCCATATGGTTCCCTGGGCAAACTCCTGTAATGTCAAGATATTAGGTCCAGCGGCCACTCCCTGTTCCCCTACTTATTAGCCTCCTTTCTCTACCAAGTCAATCAATTCAACCCCTACTATGTGTGAGGCACTACATATAGGGCAAATGTTGTAGGGAGAGGAAAAATGATCAATTACCCCTAGGCAAGGGCAAATGAAGTTTTATTTTGCTTTCTAGTCCAAGTAGGATATTTTTTCTCTGGCTACAGGATAGTCTTCTTACATATGTGGAACAAGAAAATGAGCAGAGATTATCTTCAGTTTATAGAAAACCCCTATTGATACAGAAGCCATATAACCAATAGGCTTGAAAGACCAGAATCATTTTTCTATCCTTAGTTCTTATGAGAAAACATCATATGACATGTCAATAAATTGGCTAAAGATATGTGTCTCCACAAAGCAATTTCTACATCTATTCTAAGACTGTAAAGTCTTAACTTTTTTTTTCTATCATGGACTCTTTGTATATAGTCTGCTAAAGCCTATGAAACCTTCTCAGCATAATGTATTTAAATGCATAAAATAAAATACTTGGGATTACAAAGGAAACCAAGGTTAATAGAAAGAAAAATATACTTATTTTTCCCATCTAGTTCCAGACTTCCTAAAATCTGTCCACGCATCTCAGTTTAAGAACCCTTGTTCTAAAGGATATTTCCCAGTCACCCTCCTTCCAGTGCAACTTCTACTTAGTGTTCTTTATTGCCAGTCTTGTACAATGAAGACTGAAGTTCATAATTATCACTCAGGGACACTAGGAAGAGTCTTTGGAATCATAAAACTCCAAAGAGTCTCTAATTCAGCCGGGGTCTTCAAGCCCACCAGGTATCATTGCTCCACCCCACCCCATCCCACCTCAATTTTATAGATGAGGGAACTTGATTTCAAAAAGTTTACATAATTGTGCAAAGTCAAGATCAGTGAAAGAGGGGATTCAAATCCCCAAACTCCTGTATTATGCTTCAGATTTCTCTCCACTACATCATCTTGCCTCTTCAAAGTCAAAATGTTTGCGTTCTAAGTAGAGATTTCTTGATAGGGTATCATTGAAGGACTTTCCAACTCAAAAAAATTCAACCCAACAAGTATTTCTTAAATGCCTACTATGTCCAGTGTTCCTTTATTTTAGAAGTCCTACTTCTGACACATATTGGTTGTATGTGTCTAGGAAAGTCATTCAACTTATCAAGGATCTAGACAACTCTCCCAGATTATAAATTGCAGAGAAGGTGCCAGTTTGCAATGGTTGATAGCACTTCTTCAACTGGCAGTTCACTGTATTAATGGTGTCACAAGCCCAGTTGATATCCCTCTCTCATTTATGTGGCGGGAACTATGATTTGTGTTAAGGATACAAAAGCAAGGTGAAAACCAATCCCTTCCAGGAAGAAGCTTGCATTCTAACTTTAGGATAAGCCCATGAATAGATAAATATTTGATATTTAAGTTAATGAATTGTTTATCATCCCCAGTACTCTGAGCTCACTCTATTAGGTCTGATCCTGAAGCCCTATCACCTTAAAAGGCCAATTTCTATCTTTTGGTCTTTTATCTCAAGCTAGGGTTAATAGATGAAGATCTCCCAAGTCAAGTTTAAGTATATAGTTCATGTCTATGTTTTCCCAAATGTGAATAATAACATTGCCAACTTACTCATGGGTACTAAGTTTATAATTTGTATATCAGGTATAAGATGTACTTTATCTCATCTCACAGAAAATTCATGAGATGCTAAAGACACACAGGAGCTCAAGAACAAATACAGAAGCATAAAATACTCAACTAATCCATAAGTTCCCAGAAGGGAACTGAATTTACAGTTGACATTGGACAGTCCACTGTCATTCCAGTGAGTCCCAGAGTCCTACACAATCTCCACAGGATTTATAATACCATTCTGTGGTTTAGATTCTCCTCAGAATGTAAACATATTTGAGGGCTGCTAAACAAGCACTGACCTTTCCCTCATACTTTTGCTAAGTAATTCACTGGCTTTACTCTCCAAATAGGATGTCTCACAGAAGCCATGTAAACTATCCTCATCTTTCTCCAATGCTTCCAGAAATATTCTCTTCCTAAATCTAGCATCTCTACTCTTAAACTTAGGAATTCTCAAATTTGGGATTATCCATGAGGCAAGTGCCAAAATGGCAAGTGCCAGGAAATTTTCTTTCTCTGACTAGAAAGTTAGATCACACTGCCTAGGAAATTCAAAATCTTTCCAGAATGTTGGGTTTCAAGAATAGGGTTATTGAACCATCCTCTAAGCCTGTGTTCCCAAATAGTGAGAATCAAATGAAATAATATACGAAAAGCACTCCACCTCCTACTATTACTCCTACTACTCCTAGTACTACTACTCTCCCTTTGCTATGCTCTTCTGTTGTAAGCCATCATTACTATTACTAGGGGCATGGAATCTCCTTCATACACTCTGGAAGAGGGGGTAGCAGAAAAGATGAAGAGGGAGTTCTAAAGGGCAAGAGAGAAATCAAACAGATTGCTTTTATAGACCACAATGAAGGGCACCTGACCTTTAGTCATATAATCATTAAGAGTTCCCTGAGTCCCATTGCCTCCAAACAACAGCCCATTGGGATAGTCCTCAAAATGATCAGTCTCCCCTGAGACACATCTTCCTATTACACATATATGGGATAATGTTAGAAAAATAGAGAGGACTAATCAGGCAATCTGGGCAACAAAGAAAGTTTTCCCATGCAAGGGGGCCCATGACCTAAGAATTAAAAAGAAAAGCTAGAGGCTTTTCCTTGTTACCTCACTCCTGAGGTGATACATTTCAGATGCTTTTTCTCCAATGCCTTTAGAAGTCTATTGAGGCTGTTAATTTTAGAATGACAGTTCTATGACATTTACTCTGTCCTGTCAGGAAAGAAAAGCCCAATGGAACTGAGTTTGTTGCTTTTTATCCAGTATGTCCTCAAATTCTTAGTACAGAAACTCTACCAAGACTTTAGGGTGCCCTGTTTGTAAAAGGAATGCCTTATACCTTTCAATCCCAATTAATATACTTAGAAGATGTTCTACATATTGATATTTTTATTAAAAAGATTTCTTTGAATGAGTTATGGAATCAATCAATGATATAACTAGAAAGATATTAACAAGTCCTAGTCACCTCAGTTGAATAAATCAATACATCAAATGTCTAAACTAGTTACCAATTGAATAAAAGCTGGTGATATCACACAAAAAAAGTTTTGTGGTAGGCTGAAGAGACTTAGCCCTATCTGGTGGGGCTTAGAGAAAACAGCAGCTCAGTTCAGAATTTAGCATTCCAATGGCAGTTCGCCTAGTGGTGGAACAAGTTCAGTCAAGTGCTTGAGAGACAATCTGAAGGTGTAAAAGGGAGGAGAGGCTTTTCGTCTCTTCATCTACCCTAACCTCAAACTAGAAGATAACATTATTTGAAACATCAGCAAAGTCAGAAGTCATTGGACTTCCCATGATAGCTGGTAGTAGAGTTTCAGGAATAACTGGCCCAAGAACAAGTCAAACACCCTAAGTAAAGGCTTCAGGAATCTAAATGAAAATTGACCCTTGGAGCTCAATATACAGCTGTGTATCTAAGTGGAACTTCATGATGAGACTATTAAAGGAGAAAAGAAGTTTTCCCTTTGTGACATGTATTCTCTAAGCCTGGACTTTGTATACACTTATGGGAGAATTTGCCCTAGATTTGGGAGGTTGGGCAAGGAATGCACACCAGTAGTACTTGTGAGTGGCAGTACTAGGAAATTAACCAAACTCTTCATGGTTACCTGTTAGAACCTGATAGGAGAAGTAGTCAGTCTCTCTCTGAACCAACCATGTGAGTGGAAGTCAGGGATATAGTCTGGAAGGGTGTATGTATATATATATATATATATATATATATATATATATATATATATATATACACACACACATATATATTTAGTTTTCTAATCAAATTGTGATGGGGGTTTTAATATGTTAATAGCATTTTTCTGTAGCACTTGTATATCTATTAACATATTCCATTTTTTTATCAGGGCCCTGAGGTAGGTTAAGTAGTATTATGCTCATTTTACAGATGAGTAAATTGATCCTCAGAAAGGTAAAGTGATTTGCCAAAAGTCTCATTAAGGTGGAGCCAAGCAAGATGAAATCAACAGACTGGTCAGACCTGTGCTTGAGGAAAATCATTTTAATGACTGAATAGAGAATGTATTACAGTGGGGAGAGACTTTGGGCAGGCAGACCTACCAGCAGGCTATTGCAATAGACTAAGCATGAGGACTTGTACCATAGTGGTGGTAATGTCAGAGGAGAGAAGAGAGTGTGTTCAACAGATGTTGTAAAGGTGAAATCAACAGATTTGGAAAGAGATTCGATATGGGAGGTAAAAGTGAGGAATTCAGGATTATACCTAGGTTATAAACCTGAGGGAATAGGAATATAGTGTTGCCCTTAACAGCAATAGGGAAGGTGGAGGGAGAGGGAATTAGAGGGGAAAATAATGAGTTCCATTTTTGATATATTTGGTTTAAGAAGTCTATTGGATATCCAGTTCAAAATATATGAAAGGCAGTTGGAGATCTGAGATTGGAGGTCAGCAGAGAGGATGGGTTGGGATAGGCAGATTTGAAAATCATAGAGCATAGAAATTGTAATTAAATTCAGGAGATATGATGGGATCATAAAGTGAGGCAGTGTAGAAAAAAAGTGAAGGGCAGAACTCTGAGGTTGACCTATGTTCAGAGGACATAATCTAGATTAGGATATAGCAAATGAGACTGAGAAGGAATGGTCAGATAGCAGGAGAATCAGCAGAGAGTGGTACCCTGAAAACCTAGAAAGAAGAGGGTATTAAGGAGAGGGTCATCAATAATGTCAAAGCTGCACAGAAGTCCGGGAGAATGAGGGTTTAGAAAAGGCTATTGAATTTGGTGAGATCATTGGTAATGTTGGAAAGAGCAGTTTTGGTGGAATGCTGAAGTTTTATTGTAAGAGCTTAAGAAGAGAGTGAGAGGAGAGAAAATGTAGGCATCTAGTGTAGATGGCTTTTTTGAGGAGTTGAGAAACAAAAGAGACAGAAGAGATAGAAGATGATAGGGGGGATGGAAGTACCAAGTGAGAGTTTTTCAGGATGGCAGAGACATAGGCATGTTTGTAGGCAGCAGAGAATGAGCCAGTAGACAGGGAGAGGTTTAAAATTAGTGATAGAGTGAGGATGACTCTCCTCTGTTGGTGGAGATGGGATGGAATGGTATCACTTGAACAGGTAAAGGGCTCGGACTTCTAAGTCTACCTCAATATAAGAGACAGGAGTAAAGGAAGAAATGGCAGCAGAAGGCTCTGAGTGATAAGGAATGAGGAAAAGAGAAAGAGCTTATTGGCAAATAGGCTCAATTTTGTTCTGTAGCATATGAGGCAAGGTTTTCAGTTGAGAAGTGTTGGGAGGGGATCCACTAGAGGATTAAGGAGGAATGGAAAGATTTGTCAGAGCTGCTGCTAAGAGTAGGATAGTGAGTTGATAAGACAGGTGTGGTATAAAAGGATTGCCTAGTAGCAGGGAGTTGTGTGTAATACAAATTTGTAATGAATCCAGTCAGAAGAGTTGCATAATTTTCTCCACCTACATTAAGCAACATGTGTGTAGGGATAAAGGCAATGAATGGTGGGAATAATCAAAGACTGAGACTTGGCCAGGTGTAATCAGCAATATGGCAAGGGAGCCAGGGATTCAAGAGAAAAGGACAGTGTAGAATTTAACTGGTTCACCAACAGGTCAAAATGGGGAAAAGAGGAGTGAGTGGCTAGTACAAGGGAGATGGTCTAGCAGAGAATTGAAGGGTTAAGAGATTGAAGGTCACAGTGTAAGGGGAAGGCAGAGGAAGAGGTGAAAACTGTCCTCAAGAAGCTCACAATCAAATGGGGGAAGAAAATCGACCAAAGGAAGCTCAGAGGTGGGTGTGTACAAAGGCAGGTGAGATATGAGAAGTTCTGAGCTAAGTTCCCTCTTTTAATGAAGGTTTTGGAGTCATATCTACCTCCTTCAGCCATAGGGGTAGAGGTTAGTGATGAGGTGGAGTAAAAAGGCTGATAAGATCTTGCAAAAGGATGAAGTTTTCCCAGTAATGAGCTTCCTGGGGTCTGGCAGAGAAGTCAGAGAGATCCTAGAGTAGTGCACTCAGGTGAGAAATAAGGAAAGGTTCTAAACTGGGCTCTTGCCCTGAATGGAGGTTCCAACATTCTTTCCACTTCACAAATTTGTCTAGATGTTACCTAATCTACACTCCCACCTTTAGTGCAATAAGGTTTTACTATCCAAGTTTTTTTTATTATTAATAATAGTATTTATGAGGGATGGTAAGGAAGAAATAAAACCAAACAATGAAAAGAACAAGATCATTTAGTTTGCTTCCATCAGGATTCAGGCTCAGTTCTTTCTAGTTATATCTCTGGATGGCACATTTCTCACCTTCCTTACCATCTTTCATCCCACCTAGTACAATACGCCTTTGTAATTGGAATAATGTCTAATACAAATGCATTTGCAGATCATATACTGGACTATATGCTGTCGTGTGGGGAGGGGGGAGGGAAGTAAAGGAAATTTGAAAATCAAGGGACTATGGAATTGAATCTTGTTAACTGAAACTAAACTAATAAATTAATCAAAAAATAATAGTATTTATATATATTTGAAACATTTAATTTTAAGACCTCAGATTTCAGATCCATTCCCTTCCTCCCTTATCACCCATTCCCTCTGGGAAGATAAGTAATTCAGTATATGTTGTACATGTCAAGCTATGTATAACATTACCGTAGTAGATATATTGTACAAGGCTGCTTATAATTCCCTCCCACTCATCCCACCCCACACCTGGTCCATTCCCTACTTGATCCTGTCCCTCTTCTATATTGGGTACTTCCAACCTCCCCTCCCCCCAAGGATGTTCTCCCATCCATAATGCCTCCTCTCATCCTCCTTCCCCCTATTCTGCTGCAGGGTGAGATATTCCATTTAGTATGTATGTCATTCTCTCCCTGAACCTAATTCAATGAGAATGTGGTTTTGCCTTTTTGCCTTCCTATTCTTCCCCTCCCTTGCAGCCACTTCCCCTTGCTTCTTCAACATGAGATAGTTTACCCTACCCTGTCTCTCCCCATCTCCTCTTGCCACTTTCCTCTCTCACCTCATAATTTCACCCCTTGAGTATCCTCCCTTCCCAACAAATTCAACCATCCCCTCTATCCATATATAACTGTAAACATATATACACACATTCACATATGTATTCATATAACCATACACCCTTCTTCCATTATTTTCATACTGAGAAAGATTTCATCAGTCACTGTTATTGTTTTTCCATATAGGAATGTAAATAGTTCAACTTTGATAAGTTCCTTTTGATTTCTTTTCCCTGATTACCTTCTCAGGCATCTCTTGCTTCTTGCCTCTTGATGTCAAATTTTCTATTCAACTCTGGTTTTTTCCTCAAGATTGCTTGAAAGTCCTCTATTCCACTGAATGACCATATTTTCCCCTGAAACAAAATACTCAGTTTTGCTGGGTAGGTGACCCTTAGGTTCAGTGCCAGGCTCTTTTGCCCTCTGGGATATCATATTCCATGCCCTTCGATCCCTCAGTGTAGAAGCTGCCAGGTCCTGGGCTATTCTGATTGTGTTTCCACAATATTGAAATTGTTTCTTCCTGGCTGTTTGTAGTATTTTCTCCTTGATCTGGGGATTCTGGAACCTGGCTATAATATTCCTGGGAGTTTTCTTTTTGGGATCTTTTTCAGGAGGTGATTGGTGGATTCTTTCAACCTCTATTTTACCCTCTGGATCTAAAACATCAGGGCAATTTTCCTTGAGAATTTCTTGAAGGGTGATTTCTAGGTTCTTTCTTTGATCATGGCTTTTGGATAGTCCAATAATTTTTAAACTGTCTGTCCTGGATCTCTTTTCCAGGTCAGTGGTTTTTCCCATGAGATATTTCACATTGCCTTCTACTCTTTCATTTGTTTGGATCTGCTTAACAGCATCTTGATTTCTCATAAAGTCATTAGCTTCCATTTGCTCCAGTCTAACTCTGAAGAAATGAATCTCCTCAGTGAACTTTTGAGATTCTTTTTCTATCTGGCAAATTCGACTTTTTAAGGCATTCTTCTCCTCATTGCCCTTTTGGGCCTCTTTTGCCATTTGAGTTAGTCTATTTTTTAAGGTGTTATTTTCCTCAGTCAGGCTGTTGACCCTCATTTCATACTTTTCCTGCTCCTTCTCATTTCTCTTCCCAATTTTTCCTCCACTTTTCTTATTTGATTTTTAAAGTCCTTCTTAAGGTCTTCTATGGCCTGTAACCCACTCATGTTTTCCTTTGGGGCTTTTGGAGCAGGTTTTCTAACCTCACAGCCCTCCTCCTGTTCTATGCTTCGATCCTCTTTGCCCCCAAAGTAGGAGTCTAAGGTTGCATTTTTCTATTTAATTTGTTTCCTTTGCCTTGGCATGTTGCCACTTAATTACTTGACTTTGGGGCTTGTTGCCACACTATGGATCTGCCAGACAGGGGAACTTTCGTCCTGAACGTGCGGGGGGACAACTTCCATTTCTGGCAAGCTGGAAACCCAACCATGACCTCCACTACAGATCACAATCCAGATCCAGGGAGGTTAAAGCAAGAGTGATTACCCCCCAAGACTGATTGCTGGATCTCCCTACAGTTCGCAGGCCAGGAGCTGGAGCTGCCTCTGAAAACTACAAAATGGCGTGTCTCCTCAGCGGCTTCTAGCCCCCAGGAGAGGAAGCCAACGGATTCCCCAAATACTCATCCCAAAGTCCATAGGGCACTAACCTCTTACTTTGTCCTAGGCATGTCTATGTTGATCATTCTGGAATTGCCACAGCTGCTCGTGTTCTGGGGTCCCTCCAGCTGACTGCTGGCCCAGCTGCCCTGGGGCTAAAACCTCGACTCAGGAGGACCTGTGCTTGGCTCCCCATGCACTGCATGCTGTGCGCTGCCGGCTCCTAGAGCACTGCGCTGGTCCTTCCTGCAGGGCTGCTGCGCTGTCCTCAGCGGGAGGTTAGCTTCTCTGTGTCGTTCTGTGGGTGCTGGGGCTCCAGAAGTTTTTCAGAGTCCCCTTTTACATAATTTGGAGGTGATCTGGGGGGAGAGTGGCTTGGACGTGCTGTTTCTACTCCGCCATCTTGGCTCCACCTCTACTATCCCACTTTGTACAAATGATATATTTGAGACCCAGTAAGGCTGACTTATCCAGAGTCATGTGGTAAGTGATATAATTAGGGAACAGAAAGAAGACAAGTTCTTCCTTTGGATTACGAATGTGTATTATGTAATCACACAGTGCTTATGACACTTTACTTTAGTGCTTCTTAATTTAGATGAAGTAAGTTATATATATAAATGCATATTTCATCTGGTTATAAATAATGACAAAGTACCTTATATTATCTCTTTTGTTCCTCAAAAACTGAACTAGACAGAGAAGTACTATTATGCCCATTTTACAGATAAAGAAACTGAGGCTAAAAGAAATTGAAGTGCCTTACCCAAAGCCACACAGATAGTAAGTGGTAAAGTCAGACCTGAATTCATGTCTTCTGAATCCACATCTGGGGATGTTAGAATTATGCTATGCTGCTTGAATTTTACAAAATCAACAGAATCCAACACCACTAACAATGGTCGATGTCTATAGAAGACTTTGAATTTCCAGAGTTGTTTTATATACATTATCTGATTTGAACCTGACAATAACCTAGTGGATATTATCATCTCTGTTTTTAGTGGGCAGGAAAGTGTGACTCAGAGATGAAATGACCTTTCCGTGGTCACATATTAGCAACTAGTGATCATCAGAAACAGTATTCTAATCCCAAACTTTAAGTCCAACATTCTTGCCAGTCAGCCAATATATAACCTTATGCCTAGATTGTTTTCCTGTTTGACCATCACCCAACAGATATTTGTTGAATAAATAAATTAATGAACCCAGAATAATCAAATTTAATGAGAATCAAAAGATTAAAAAGTAGGACCATAGAATTAGAGCTTCAAAGGACTCTGGAGATCACCTAGTCTTTAGGGTTATATTCCATATTCAGAGAAGGCTGGTAGTAGCCAGAAGGGTCAAGACAGGTAAGCTAAATCAATCCAATCGTATTTTATAAATTGAGAATTTAATGCATAGGGAAGGCACAGAGAAATACAGATTTAAGGGTTTAAATTTAAGCTCCACTCTTGACTAAAGAATATTCTCTTTAGCCTTCCATTACTAGCATATCTTTTTCTTACCTTAATTGCCTACATAACCAGATCTATACCTAGGAGCAGATTCCTTTATGGGTTAGCGGAAGGTATGGGAACCACACCACATAGCCAGTCTCTCAAGAGAGTCTGGTCTAAACTCTTTCGCATAAGCAAGAGTCTCTTACCTCCTAATCCACAGGATAAGACCAGAAGGGATGAAGTGGATAGGGACTGGTGATGACAGAATGAGGAGACTTAAGAGAGGGGAACCACAGAATTTGTTTTTGGGGTGTCAACCTAAGGTCTGTCCTGAGGATACAGGAACTGTATATTTGCACTAAGCAACACTGTTCAGTGAAGGACTGCAAACCACAGGCAGACCAGAGGACATTTACGGGAAGGAAGCCCCTCCCAGTGCTGGTACTCTAGGCTAAACTCCAGATACTCACCTTACTTATGGTTCTACACATATCACTTTTCTTGCTATTGAAAATAACTTTAGAGGAAGAAACCCAAAGTTTTTATTAAATGCCCTGAATCAAAACCCTACAAGAGGCAATTTTAAATAACCTGAGGATAATTAACAGAACAAATTTGTTTAAAATCAGTTTGATTTCAAGGGTCTGGTTCCATAGGCAAATGACATACAACTATAGATATTCCTCATATGTTCAGGATGATTGGGGATAAATATATGGCTATATATTTAGTGTCTTCTCTAAGAACAACAACAACAACAAAAAATAATTGAGACCTTAATCTTTTTCTTTTTTTTTTGTAGGCATAGTGATGTTTCATTTAAAAAAAAGTTAAGATGCTCTGTATTCTAAATTGACTTGTAGACCAAAGGATCTTATTAATATCAACCTTTTATGTTTCCTTTTCTATTTTTCCCATCTTTCCCTCTTTTCTCTCATTTGCCTCAGATCTGAGATCACTGAGTGCCATTATGCACTATATAATGTCATGTAATATGTCCCCTCAGTCACTTGAATGAGACAGATTTCTGCCAGGGACACTGGTTTGCACTGAGGATTTCCTATGTCTCTGCTGAGCTAGCCTGTGCATTTCCCATATCTGAGGGTGGGAGGGAAGGGAGCTCTTTTGCAATCATCTGCACAGCTCTTTGGGACTCCAAATGACTATTCAATCACTCTCCTGATACAAGGATCCAGGCCGTACACCCAATTGAGGGCACACCAGCAAAATGGCCAACTGTGATCCTTAATTTGTCAATAATGCTTTTAGGCCATGACCCTTAATAGGACACTGTCACTCGTGAGGTGATTTATGTCCCCTGTGATGACATCAGTACCAATAGTGCTGATAAAAGAACACTTATATTGGAGCAAACAGGATGATGAATGGAATCCTCGTCTACTTAGCCATCTCATTACTGGCTCTGCTGTTCACCACGGAGCTAATGTAGCGAGTCATCTTGTGCCTGGGGAGTATTTGGGAAGCTGTATTTAATAGAGCAACTGCAGAATATGGACAATGCAACCCTCGGGTCAAGAGCAGCCAGAGGCTCTGTGTGGAGAGGCATTGCCCCAAATCTCTGCACTCCCCCTCAGTCTACCGCTGTGCCCTGACGCCAGTAAAGTGGAGGGAGCAATGGATTCGGGACATCCCCTAGTCCACTTAACTTCTCCCTGCTTCCATCTCCTTGTTTATAAATTGGGAATAATGAAGGATACCTGTAGTTCCTACCTGGAAAGGAACAGAAATTTCTCAAAAAGAATAGGATAGACACCTAAAAGGGACCTCAGAGGCCATTTAGCCCAGTCCTCACATTTTGTAGATATGAAAACTGAGGCACCCTGTGGAGGGTAAGTGACTTGCCTAAGGTCACATGAAAAAGTAGTTAAGTGACCTGCTCAAGGTCACAACAATAGTAAGATGGTATTTGATCCCAGACAGTCTAACTCCAGGGCTAACCAGGTTGTTACGAGGCTCAAATGAGACAGTGTATGTGATGAAATCCTAATTAAGCTGCCACCAGGCCCAGTATTCTAACTTCTTTCTGGTCCCCACTGAATAGCAGGCATGTCCTGATTTAACCACACCCCAGACTCAATATAGGCACTTCCCCTATCTAGCCATCCCCCCCAGACTCAATATCCTAACTTCCTTGTATGTGCCTCACCAGAATAACAGGTGTTTCTATGAACTCATTTTTCCCAAAGAAACAACAGGCGTGTCCATGTGATGGGATCCCAGCCACCTCCTCTAGCAAGTCACTGCCCCCAGACCCATTCCTCATATTCCCCACAGAAATGGCAGGTGCCTCCATTCATTCAACCACAACCACATCCATCTAGTCTCAGACAGGACCACAATAGTCAGCCAATCAGAAAACAGCACCACCAGGATGCCTGAGGAGAATGTGGACCCCAAAACAATAGAAGGAACCTTCCCTAAGTAGGCACCTGCACAATAAAAGCAAAAGCCATCCTTTAGGTGAACTTATGACAGAGAGAGGCTTATTATAATACCATTATCATACATACCTATCCCCCCATAGGTTTTTTGGTATGCATTGTGGGCAATCATATGAGCAATTCCACTGAGGCTTGGACCCCTCCCCATTACCTAATTCCTTAACAAACTCTTCCTGCCTTTTTAAATTATCAAAATTTCTGTTGTGTAATCAGAATCATTACACTATAAAATTGCCTGTCTTGTCTTACTAAGCTGCTGGTTCCTCTTGGAACTCAACCTGTTGGAGGCATCATTGCCAATAAATGCCTGTACTTGGGTTAGAGATAATCTGTCTCTGAATTCTGAGACAATGACCCCTGCGGTGAAACCACAACAGTGTATGTTGCTCTTTTTCAAACCTTAAATCATTATGTCATTTCTCCTCCTCCTCCTCTTCTTCCTTCTCCTCTTCTTCTTTTCCTTCTCCTTCTCCTTCTCGTCCTTCTCTTCTTCCTCCTCCTCCTGCTCCTTTAGGTGACTCTGGGTTTATTACCACACTTTCAAAATTTAACTTCCTAAAACCTACACCCTTGCCAAAAGGAAAGACCCTTAACTCTAGATAAATCTCAGTATTCCTATCCTGGAAATGCCTAATGCTTTCTTCACACACATACACACATATGTATATATGTGTATATGTATATATGTGTATGTGTATGTAAAATTTCTCCTACTTCCTGATGTAAAGCTAGATAACCATTAAGTTTTGAGCTTGAGATAGTTTGAAGAGTGGGAGACCTGGGTTCTTGTCTTTCCTGTCATTAGCTGAGTGGCCTTTGGTCTCAATCTCCCTGGGCCTCTGTTTATTTATCAGTTCACAAGCATTTCACAGGAACACAGATTATGAGCTGGAAGAACCTTAGAAGCTATCTAATCCAACCTCATCACCATACAACTGAGAAAACTGAGTCTCTGAGAGGTCAGGTGACTTGCCCAGGGTCCCATAGATAATAGGTGGTGGAGCTAGGATTCTAACACATTCACTGCTCTTTTCAAGACATCATGAAGCTTCCCTACTATGTACCAGGCCTTCTGCTGAGCACTGAGAATACAAAGACAAAACTTACCCTCAGGGAGCTTACATTCTGCTGGAGGGATACAACATGCTCACACATTAGTAAAGATAGGGTATATGCTAAGTAAGTGTGTAATGGTGCAGTTTGGGGGAGGAAAGGATAGAATACTGACATATAACAATTGGAAAAATTTGTAAAATAACAGAGTTGGACTTCCAAGATTGTTCACAGTCCTAAATTTCTCTGAGTCTTTGATTTTCAGATCTCCTGATAATTACATATTATCTGAGGGCCTGACTGATTGTCAACATTAGCCATTAAACCAACCAGTCTTTTCCTGAAAGCCCCAATAATGGAGAATATTAATGAAAGAGGGACTTTCAGTATAATAAGGACGGAAATGGGTCCCCAAGGACTCTTCAAAGCATGTGTGTGTCACCAATGATTCGGCCAGCCCTAAGTGCCTACCCCTTTGCCTGTAGAGAGGGGGAGGTAAAGGCTGTTTTATTAGTGCCGTTTTATTACCATAGCCAGCTGCACTCTTTTCTCTATAAAAGGTAATTACTTCCAATAGTAACAAGCTAATTGATTGCTAATTAAATCAATTGGCACACTAACTGCTGTCAGAAAGTGACAGATTAGTAGGTCACATGATGGCGTGTTCAGTAATGAAAAGTGGACATGGTCTGAGTGTGATTGACACACGAGATGAAAAGTGATTTGGGATCTCCTAGGTGGTCAGGGAGAGGGCATGGAGAACATGATTGATTCAATGGTGACTGTCAGAGAGGAAATGAGAATTGAATGGAATTCAGTGTCTGCCCTGGACCTTCACCACATGATGCTCCAAGTTTTTTCACATGTAAATAAGGTAGATGGAGACTTCTTGCAAATGAAATGCAAAAAAAAAAAGCCAAGGGGGGAGGGAACAGTATGAGGTATGGCCCTGAAAGTGAAAGTCCACGCACATTAAAGGGACCGTATCCATTTCTTTAGAAACAACACTAATGATGATAACAACAGAGTGTACATTCACACTTTCACTAATATTTTGGGAAACCTGCTGCCAAATACCCTTGCATACCTTTTAAAAAGTTATGTTATCTGTAGTCATTTACCCTTGGAGAACAATTATGATAGTATTCACATGCATCTGATTTCTTTAATTTTGTGGGAAATGAAAGAACTTGACTCCATTCCATTAGAATTTTAAAAGTTCAAAAGTTAAACATGACTAGATTGATATTCAGAGTTTAGACTGTTTAGTTTGTATTTGCTAATCTGACACTGGTGTTTCTAACCTCCTAGCCATAAGTGTGGGTAGAGTGGGTGACCATACATATCTCTGGTTTTAGTTATGTAGTAAAATGACAGATATATTGAACATTCACTAAGTACTTAATACGTGTCAGACATTATAATAAGCACTAAGACACAAATACAAGCAAGATAGTGTCTCTACAAAAAGATCTCACACTCTAATGGAGGGAGATAATACTTAAACAATGAGACAGGTATGTCAGGAAGTGAGATGATAGCCTGGGTCCTAGCAAGATAAGGCAGAATTTCATCTATTGGAGCCATTCAGAGAAGGTAAAGAAGGTGGTCCTATCTTCATCAGCATATTGCCCCCTCTATTTTTGCTATTCTCTCATTTGCTTTCCTACTGCCTACAAATAAGTTCACATCTCTCCATTCTCAAAAATGCTTGCTTAATCTTCCTATTCCTGCTACCATCCCATATCTCTCCTGCCTTTTTTAGCTGAACTTCTTGAGGACATCTACAATAGGTTCTTCCCTCACTTTCTTCTTAACTGTCTACAGTCTGGCTTTCAACCTCATCGATCAACTGAAGAACATCTCTCTTCAAAGTTACCAGTGGTCTCTTAATTGCCAAATCTGATGGTGTTTTCCTTGGTGCTCATCCTTCTTGACATCTCTGTAGCCTATAACACTGTTTATCACCCTCTTTTCTCTCTTCTCTCTAGGTTTTGGGGATACTACCCTCTCCCGGTTCTCTTCTTCCCTATCTGACTGTTTCTTTTCTGTCTCTTGCTGGAGCTTCATCCATTTCATACCTGTTAGACAAGGGTATCCGTGTTTAGAGGTCCCTCATCTTGGAACCTTTTCTCTTCTCTCTTAATGAGCTCATCAGCTCCCATGGAGTCAATTCTCATCTCTATGCTGATGATTCTTATTATCTACTTAGTATCCTTTTTGCTGACCTGTCCACATCTTCAGTTGCCTATTAAGCATCTCAAATTGGATATCCTATGTACATCTTAAACTCAACATGTCCAAAACTGAACTCATTATCTTTTACCCCAGCCCTTCCTGCTTACAAAACTTTCCTACTACTGTTGAGTACACCAACATTCTTCCAGTTCCCCAGGCTCACAATCCAGGTGTTCTTCTTGACTCCTCACTATCCCTATATCCAATCTGTTGCCAAGGCCTATCAATTTTACCTTTTTAACATGTCTCATATACTCCCCTTTCTCTCCTCTGTCACCACTGTGGTGAAAGCCCTCATCTCTGTAGGCCTTGACTATAGCTAACCTGCTGCTTGGCCAGCCTACCATAAGTCTCTCCTCACTCTAGTCCACCTTCCACTCAGCAACCACAATACTAGGTTCTAGTGGCTCTAGGATCAAATCTAGACCCCATCCCCTTTAGGATCAAATGCAAAGTCTTCTATTTGGGATTCAAAGCTATTTATAACCTAGTCCCAAATCTACCTTTCCAGTCTTCTTACACTTTGCACCTCTAACATGAACTCTTTAATCCAGTAACCCCAACCTCCTTGCAGTTCCTTGAACAAAACATTTCATCTAGACATCTTCACTTGTTCTCCCCCATGCCTGGAATTCTTTCTCTCTTCACCTCTACCTTCTGGTTTCCCTGGATTCCTTCAATTCCCAACTAAAATATCACATTTTGTAGGAAGCCTTTTCTAATCTCTGTTAATTTTAATGTCTTTTCTTTTCTGATCATTGCCCTTTTATTCTATATAAAGCTTATTTGTATATAGTTATTTATATTCTCCATGAGATTATAAGCTTCTTAAAAGCAGGGGCTACTTTTGCTTTTCTTTGTATCCTCAATACTTAGTACAGTGTCTGAAACATGATAGGCAAGAAATGTTTATTGACTGAATCTTCCCAGTAGAGAAAACATGGTGGAATTATCTTCCCTAATTTTTCTGTTAGGCAATCATTCATTTGGGTATTTTGTGTGTGTGTGTGTGTGTGTGTGTGTGTGTGTGTTTGTGGCATGGGGGGTGTTTCCCCTTAAAATGTAAATGTAAAAATTAAAATGTAATACCTCACTGGGAGAGAACAATATCTTAAGAGATCATCCTCTAACAATATAGCAGAAATTACCTGATAGACATTTGAGAATCAGAAGGGGTGGGGAGAACAGGGATGGGTAACAGAAAGGGCATGATGGAAGGGTACTGAAGAGCACTTTGCCAATTTTATTGATTTACAGAGGATTAATCCTGCCCTGGAATATGTTCTGTCTCTTCATATATACTCCTTGAGGCTAAGAATTATATCTTTGGCCCCTACTTATCCTTGGGCAATGCCAAGCACAAGGTTCTACACACAATTAATTGGTCATGTTAATATGAATCCTTATATCAGAACTTTATTGCTTTTGGTTAAAGACCATCGAAAAACTTTTTTTAAAATGACAGATATTTCATGATCTTCAAAATATGCCTTAAATGTTAAGGAATAATAGTGAATTCCCAAGCATGAAAATAGGTAATATTTTATTCCCATCATAGTAGGAATTGATTTATCTGAATTACCTAAAGTATGAATAATTCCATAGGATTAGATATTGTTTATTCTAGTCTTCTCATTTTTTCCTTGCAGAAACTGAGGTACATAGAAATTTGCCCAAGATCACACAGGTATTTAGTACCTCTACAGACTTAGGGGCACACAATCCCACAAAGAGGCTCACCATGATTGCAGAAAGTAGACATGTATAGGGAACATACTGAGAGTTATACACATGGAATATGTGTGAAGGGGCAACTCATACTCCTGATGAACAAAGGCCATTGGTGCTTTCTGGTGATATCCACACACTATTCCCTCTGGTAGTCTTTGCCAGTTGGTGCTCCTCTGGTTGCATGATCTTCCAGTCATGGCCCCAATAGATAAGTGGCTGAGGAGCTTTTATCTTTGTTTCAATATTCTGACTTGAAGTGAAGTCTTTGGATATACTGCTACATCTTTCTCATGAGAAGAGTGGCCTTTGCCATGCTCTTTTAATTAAAACTCTTGAGATTTTTTAACAGTTCTTTTAGAAAACCAACAGATTGTTGAAATGCCTAAACCATAGTACCAACACTAACTAAAGTTGTGACCACCCCTACCATCTCAAGGGAGAGGAAAAAAACACTCAGCTTTTTTCCAGTAAGAACTGGCCCATTTTGTTCCTTTAAAAAATCTTGGTTCCAAGACAGACCTCTCACCTCCTACAAAAGAATCTTTGCCCCCTCCCCAAACACTTTAGAACAAAGTGTAGAAACACTAACTAGTTCCCTCAGACTCAGGTTTACCTTCTGAATTTAACTTCCCAGTCTCTGACCTTGAGTTTCTGAGGGGTGCTTCACACTAGCTTATGTTGAAGATTCCCTATGCCTCCTTCATTCTAATCTCTGAAGACTAGACTTCAAATACTCATCATCCATATAAGGGGCATTTGTGCAACACACTGCCAATGGTCCTGGGGTTCCAGGAGCCCCCAATTTCTCAACTTACAAATGCTTTCTATACTTCCATGTAAATTAATGAACAAAAAGGAAGAGCTCAAGGGACAAAGTTAAGCCTAGGGAGCAAGGTCATCACCTCTTTTTCTATCAAAACAAAATGCCTAACCTTTCATATGGATAAGAAATAGGAAAGCCTGAAAAGATTTTGAACTTACTCTCAATTATTAGCTTCCAGAGGAAGAGAATTACAGTAGCAAAGACCACTGAGGCTAAATGAGAATGAGTCTCCTCTACAATATTCTTGTTAAGAAGCCTTCTAGTTTTTGCTTGAAGATCTCCAATGAGGAGAATGGCACCCCAGTCCTTATTGAGATAGTTCCGATTTTTAGGAACCTCATCCTTATCTCAAGCCTAAACTTGTCTCATTGTAAACTGTGTTCTAAACTTCTTTAAATATCTAGGACAGGAACTTGAACTCCATAGGAGATCAATAAATGTTTGATGGTTGATAATTTCCACAGATAGATTTTAAACTAGGAAGGGACTAATACTAATCTTCCCCCTATCCGTGACAGGCAATACTTTATGTTCATAAAGAATTTTTAACATGCTCTTAAAATTATAGAATTTATAGCTGGAAGGAGGGGTATTCCAGCAAATATTTAGACACCAACTCTTCAGAAGAAAAAATATATTCATGGCACATTGTTGAATTTAATCTATATTATTGTCATTTTTTTCATCACTTTCTTAGGTCTAGACAATGAACAAAATGATGTCAAACTCTCATTTGTAGTGTTTGCTGATTTCTGGAGTGTGAACGCTCACATAAAATATTTAACAATTGGCTTTCTCAAGCAACTTGTTTCAGCACACCAGTTACAGGGTTTTTTTTTTAGAGATCATCTGCTTCAATCGTTTCATTTTACACATGAGCAAACTGAGTTTATGGAGGAAAGTGACTCATCCAAAGTCACACAGGAAGTCAGTGGCAAAGCCAGGGTTCTCAGTCAAATCCTGACTGAATCCAGTATTTTTCCCATCATACCAGGCTGTATTAACATGGAAGCTATTTATTATTTCATCTAGGTCTCCCACATCCCCTCTGAATAGGGCAAAATCTTAAAGTTCTTAGTGTGTGTTAAGCATATAGGTCAGTATTTCATCATATTTCATGGCTATTTGTGTTGTCTCTTCCATTAGATTTTAAACTGCTTTGTTGGTAGGAAATATGTTTTCTCCTTCTCCTTACATTTGCCAAAAGATCAGGTACAGTTGAGAACAAAGTAAGTGCTCAGTATACCTGGTCTCAACCTATTTATCTTGGGCTCTGAAAACATCTATCAATCTTCTTCCTTTTTTTTTTAATGAGAAAGTGTTACTCTTTCTATCACTGTCTGGGGCTAATGAGACCTATGTTTCACTTACATTGTATGGATTTACATCACCACCTAGATTTAAGGTGATCCATTTTTACTGTGCCAAAATTATAAAATAAGATGGGTATTGTATAGTTATTAATTGCTCTAAATGTAATCTTCCTATAAGGCTTTGACTTTAGGATGCCAGTCATTCTCTTAATATACATAGTTTTAGCATAAGGCTATCATGGAGAAAACTTGCTTGTTAATGGCCAAAGTAGCTGACAGTTGAGAGGAGGATGGACTGGAATGCAGAGGGGTTTGTGGTATGTAGGCAGACCAGCAGGCTAACTGTTTCAATAGCCCTGGCATGAGGTGATGAGGGCCTATGCTAGGTTGGTGGCAGTGTCAAGGAGAGAAGAACAATTATGTGTATGTGTGTCTGTGTGTTATAGAATGTTACACAGGCAGAAACAACAGGACTTCGTAACAGATTAGGAGTTGAGAATAACACATAGGCTGTGAGTCTGAGTAACTGGGAGGATGATGGTACTCTAAACAATACTATAAAAGTTAGAAAGAGAGGAGGGGTTGGGCGGCTTTTTAAGGTGGGGGCAGATAAGGAGCTCAGTTCTAAATAATTTAAGTTTAAGATGTCCATGAGACATATAGAAAGCTGGAGATCTGAGGCAGGAGAGAGGTTAGGACTGGACAAAAAGCTCTGAGAGTCATGTGCATGGAGACGATGATGATATTGACAAGATTTTCTCTTCCCTGATGTCAAGCAAAGCATGAACTCCAGAAGGCCTCCTGGTGTGTTCTGTGTCTCAAAGAAATATTTTACAAAGACTTAAAGATTTAAATGAAAAAAAAAAATGAATTGGTAGCTTCAATGACTAAATTATTTTATTATTATTATTGGTTTTTTTGGAGGACAGTTGGGGTTAAGTAACTTGCCCAAGGTCACACGGCTAGGTTTTTGTTTGTGTGTAAGTGTCTGAGGCCTGATCCGAACTCAGGTCCTTCTGACTCCAGGGCCAGCACTCTACTCACTGTGCCACCTAGCCGCCCCAATGACTAAATTATGATAATTACTTTTTAATCTAATCCAACAATTATACAAAGGTTTTTTGTTGAAATTTGGCTAGTATATTTCTATTTTTCCTGACATGGTTTTTCTTGAAAAACAATTGCAATATATTTCCTTTTTATTTTTAAGAAATGAGTTCAAAATCCACTGAACCACTTTATTTTGAATAGCATAGAGATTTATTTTCTCAAAATTTTAGAGTACAGATGTAAGAATTTAAATGACACCATTTTTTGGCAGTAAAAAGCTTAGTTTTTAAAGCTCTTGCTAATCATGACAGTTTGATACCATTATTGGTTAATAACTCAAGGCACAATAAAGGCACTTAAACTAAGTTCATCTTTAGTAAAAAGTAGATATAAGTTCTTATTTTAAATAAGCTTCATACTTTCAATTTTTCAGCTAAATTCTTGTCAGATGTGATTAGATCATCACTTATTTTACATTGTAATGTGATTGACAAAGAGCTTGGACTAGGAGCAAAAATGTCAGCTCTGACATTTTCTTGTTGTTTGCTTGTGCTCATGTTATTAGTATTATCTTCAATCCATGGCCCTTTGCAGGAATTTTTTTTTAAGCCATTTGTCTATTTTGTGAAGGTTAGTTTAGTTAAAAATAGATAATGTAATCTGTCAATCTACTCGATTGGATGCACATACACTGCAATAGGATGCAACATACTGAAAATGAATGAATCAGTCAGGGAGTCGCTGTCAGCTCCTCTGTGTTGTGGAATTCCCACGTTTCCCTCAGGATATCCCACATATCTTGTGATAATATATGATATGTGACCCTCTGACATACGGACCCAGTAAGGGTGCCAAAGTGATTTTGTATATTAAGTATTAGTAAAGCTTAATTCTTATTTTTATTTTTTTTAAATAAAAAGATGTGGACTGGATTTATGATTTAATTTGTAAAGAGAACTCCCTAAGAGAAAATGGACTTTGCTAAAGCAGACTGGGTCCTTCTCTGCAACTTAGAGTCTTAGAGAGTTGCTTAGGAGCCCCGAGAGGTTAAGTGATTTGCCCAGGGTCACACAGTCAGTACACCTCCCAGGTGGTATTTAAATCTAGATATTCCTAATTCCTCAATCACCTTAATCACAATGCCTCTCCTAAAAAAGGAAATTTAAATGTCATTTTGATATTTTCTTCTCTCGTGCATCCCATTTTGAAGACCACTACTATGGTATATTGCTATCTGGCAAAACAATGTAGCTATTTTAAAAGTACAGAATCAGACTGAGTTGGAAGAAACCTCAGAGCTAACTCAACCCAACATATAACTGAACAAGGATTCCTTCAACAACACACCCAACAAGTGATTATCCATCCATATTTCACTTAAAGATCTCAAAAGAGAAGGAACTCACTAACTCCTGAGGCAGCTGATTCCACTTGAGAATAATTCTAATGGTCAGAAATGTCTTTACATGGTTCAGAAACAACCCTTCCTACAACTTTCACGCATTTCTCTCAGATCTGCCCCCTGGGTACCACCTCTGGAGCAGTGGGAGCCTGCTTGGGGCCAAGCAGAATAAATCTAATCCCTCTGCCATATGGCAATCATTCAGATACTAGACGACAGATACCATGTTCCACTCCACCCCCAAAACTATCTCTGAGTCTTGCCTTCTGTCAAAATATCCTTAGTTTCTTTAACTGACAATCATATGGCATACTCACAAGGTCCTTCATCATCTTCTGGACTTGTTCCAGCTTATTAATGTTACTGTTAAAATGTGGTTCCTAGAACTGAACATAATATACAAAATGTGTTCTGTCCAAGGCAGAATACAAAGAATTGCTACATCCCTTATTCTGGCATAATGATAATGGGAATTTGAAGATCTCCCCTGCCCCCCAATAGGCTGAATGTAATCACATGGAACCTGTGGTGGGAGGAGTTTGCTGAAGGGAAGAGCAGAGTCCATAGGAAGCTGGGAGTCAGAGTGGTTAGAGCTGGAGGAAGGAGAGGATGCACCCAGGGAGACAACTAGGCTTGTGAGTGTTTATTTGTAGGAAGGCTAAATTGCATGGGCACTACATCTGGATATTATGATTCTCTAAATGGAACCAAAGATCACATTAGTTGTTATGGTTATGTCATAATATTGATAAATATTAAGCTTGCAATTCATTAACGTTCATGATAAAAACCTTGCAGATTTTTTTTTTATATAAACTGCCATCTAGACCCTTTTACTTATGAGGAGTCTGTTTTGTTTTTCAGTCATGTCTGGCTCCTCATGAGCCCATATGGGGTTTTCTTGGCAAAGATATATTGGGGTGAGTTACTATTTCCTTTTCCAGCTCATTTTATAGATAAGGAACTGAGGCAAATAGGGTTAAGTGACTTGCCCAGGGTCACACAGCTAATGTCTTAGGCTGGATTTGAACCAATTCTATGGCCGGTGCTCTATCCACTGTGCTACCTAGCTGCCCCCAAGAAGCCTGCAGGAGCTGAGAAAGAATGGAAGGCCAGATTTGAATAGCCTAAATCCAATCCTAGAACTCTATCTACTATGTTACACAACTGCCCCTAACTTAAGTGTAAGATTTTACAATGCTGAGGCTTAATTCCTAACCTGTAAAATAAATGAGTTGGATGGGAAGGCCTCTTCAGTCCTTTCCATCCTTAAACCTATGATTTTATGATTCGTCTCTACTAAATTTCACCTTTTTCAAATTGGTTCAATGTTGTAGACCATCAAGATAATCCTAGATAGCCACCCCTCCCGGTTTTTTGTCACTTACAAATTTGATAAGCATGTCTTCTATTCCTGTATCCATATCACTAATAAACATTATAAATAGTACAGAGTAAGGACACATGGCACATTTCTAGAGCAGAGGTTTCCAAACTTTTTTCAGTCATTTACTCCTGTCAGTAAGAAATCTTTGAGCATGCATCCCCATTATATGTGCATTTTCTCACTTATAAATGATATGGTAACACCAGTATATTAATAATTTTGTGTGTTATAAAACTTGCATAAAAATTAAAAAGGATAAGGTAGAAATTCAAAAAATATTTTATCCTGAAGGTGATAGGGAACCACTGGAATGAGGTTGAGTAGGAGAGTAAATTATTCAGATCTATCCTTTAGGAATATCTGTTTTATAGCTTGTGGAGGTTGAATTTAAGCAGAGAGAGACTTGAGGCAGGGAAACCAAATAAGAAGCTACTGTAAAAAACATAAAGAACATGGATCTAATGAGGAGACATGAGAAGATACTCCCAACCTATGCAGAGGTGGGAGGTCCATAAGTATTGCATATAAGAAACAATTTTAGACTTTTTCAATGTATTGATCAACTATGCTGATTTTTCCTTCTTATTATTTTTCGTCTTTTGAAAATAATATTTATTATATGGGATGGCTATCTCTGAAGATGAAATGAGAGCTATGGGAAAGCTATGTTGATGTAAAAATATATGTCAATAAAATTGTTTTTAAAACAAACAGAAAGAAATTATTGCATTAGTCCAGGATGTTATATGACAATGATTAACATTCATTAAATGCCTTCTATGTGCCAGGCACAGTGCTAAGTACAGGAGATACAAGTAAGAGAAAGACCATCCCTGCCCTCAAAGATCTTAGAATCTAATTGAGGGAAGACAATGCACAAAAGAAATGTCAAACAGTGGGAAAGGGTAACAGTGACAAAAGGTACCTGTTTAAGGAGGCATGATGAAGATGATGGTGGAGTGGAAACCAAGCAGAGTAGCTGATGGCAAAAAAAGAAATGGCTATGACTTGGAGTCCTCTATAAAGGCAGGCTTCAGAAGGAGTTTTCTGCTCTATCCTCCTGTTCTCCAATCAGGGAGACAAGATGAGGCATGAGTAGTGAAGCTGAAGCATCTCTCATATGATGAGGTTCCAGGTGATCGGTGACTAGAATCTAAACTATATAGGGGTGGTTTTGTGAGAATAAGGAAGGGGATGACTGTGGGAGAAATTTTGTTAGGTAAAAATGAACTTTGGTAACTATTTGGATATGTTGGATCTGGGAGAGGGAAGAGTCAGGGATGATCTACCATTATAAACCTGGGTGACCAAACAGAAACTGGTGTCCTCAACAACAAAAAAAAAAGTTTAGGGGGCAGTTGGTGGTGCCGTGAATAGAGCACCGGCCCTGGAGTCAGGAGGATCTGAATTCAAATCCGGCCTCAAACACTTGACACAAAAACTAGCCAAGTGACCTTGGGCAAGTCACTTAACCCTAACTGCCCTCCAAAAAGAAAAAAAAAATCTGTCCTCAGACATTTGACACTTGGGCAAATCACTTAACCCCAATTGTTTTGCCTTCCCCCTTTCAAAAAATGTTTAGAAAAGGGGTAAATTGGCAGGGTAAGATAACTTCATTAAATCAGCAGTCAGGGATATGCTTGAGCAAGCCCCAAACCACCCACAAAAGCTAGTAGCTAAACTTTTAGTCTGTGCATTTACGCCTCAGAAATGGCAAAAACAACATATCAGGGATTGATCTATTGTTCTTTTAATCATCTAGATTTAAGTTAGTGATGGAATAAATGCCAATAATGCATATTAAACTGAAAAGTGTGCTAAATATATTTTTTTTTCTCAAAGAATTCGTCATTAAATATTTATCAGCACACTCAGGTCTACAAGGCGGAAGGCAACTGATCTCAGGTTATTCTCTGTGAGTCACCAGGTCCCACCACAAGGTGGGGTCAGGGAGACCACTGTTAGGGATGAGGAGAGAAAGAGACAGACAGACATAGAGGAGACAAAGACAGAAACAGAGAAGGAGGGAGGGAAGGTGAGAGCAGAAAGAGAGGGAAAGGAAGGGAGAGAAATTGAGAGATTTTGACTTTTGGGGGCCTAGATTACACTTAGATTATAACCATTTTAAGGAGGTAGTGCCCATTGTAGTCACAGGTCAGTGGCAAAAGAGAGGGAAATCAATTATTATTAATGGATAAAAATCATGGCATCCTTGTGCTGGAGACAAACCAATAAATTTATTATCATGCCAAAGGCAGTATGACCCATCTTCCCACCCTCCAGCTGGTTTGATCCCATTCCTTGGCGCTGTCATGGTCCTTTGAGGGTATACAGCCACAATTTTGAACACCATTACCCTAGAAACTTTCTAAACTGACATCAAACTGCAAAACAATATTCTTTTGCTCTGGCCGTTTAACCAGTTCTGAATTTGCATACCCCTAATAATATTTAGCTCCTTATTCCTCTATCTTGTCCAAGAAAGATATTATGAGAGTCTTGTCAAATGCTTTGCAGAAATCTAGATGAATTTAATCTACAGAATGCTCTTACCCAACTAGTCTATAACCCTGTCAAAAAAAGAAATTAGTTTAGACTGGCATGAGCTACTCTTGATGAAGCCATGCTAGTTCTTTTTTTTTTCTAAGAGGGTTGTCAGACAGAATCTGTCTCTTCCTCTTTTTTATTATGCTTATTTTTAATATTCTTTAATTTTGAGTTTATAATTTTCTCCCTTTCAAGCCCTCCCACAACACTGAGACAACAAGCAATATGATATCAATTATAAATGTGAAATCATGCAAAACATATTTCCATATTAGTCTTATTTTAAAACAAAGCAAGGAAAATAAAGTGAGAAAATTATATTTCTATTTGCAGTCAGAGTTTATTAGTTTTCTATCTGGAGGTAGATAGCATTTTTTTTTTCATTATGAGTCCTTTGGAATTTTCTTGAATGGGATTGTATTGATCAAAGTATTCAAGTCAAATCATCATTATAACATTGTTATTACTGTACATTATAATCTCCCAGTTCTTCTCACTTCACTTTGCATTAGTTCATATAGGTCTTACCATGATTTTTTCTGAAATCACCCCTCTCATCATTTCTTATAGCACAGTAGTACCCCATCACACTCATATACCACAACTTGTTCAGTCATTTCCCAATTGATGAGCATCCCCTCAATTTCCAATTCTTTGCCACAACAAAAAGAGCTACAATAAATATTTTGTACACATACATCCTTTCCCCATTTTTATGATCTCTTTGGGATACAGACCTAGAAATAGTATTGCTGGATCAAAGAGTTTGTGCAGTTCCAAATTGTTCTCCAGAATGGTTGGATCAACTCCCAACTCCACTAACAGTTCATTAGTATACCTATTTTTTCCTCATCCCTTCTTCTAGTATTTATCATTCCTGATAGGTGTGAGATGGTTCATCAGAGTTGTTTTAATTTGCATTACTCTAACCCATACTGGTTTAGAGCAATTTTTATATGACTATTGATAGTTTTGGTTTTTTACGGAAAACTATTTATATCCTTTGACCATTTATCACTTGGGGAATGACTCTTATTTTTATAAATTTGACTCAGTTCTATCTGTAGTATGTATTTGAAAAATGAGGCCTGTATCAGAAAAACTTGCTGCAAAAATTTTTGTTATTACTTCATTGTCTATGGTACCTTTTAGCAAAATGTAGTTTTCTTGGTTATCTCTTTTAATTAGATCTATTTTTGCTTTTTCTTTGTCTGATATCATGATTATTACCCCTGCTTTTGTTACTTAGGTTGAAGCATAATGGATTCTGCTCTAGCCCCTTACCTTTATTCCACGTGTGTCTCTCTACTTCAAGTATGTTTCTTGTAAATAACATATTGTAGGATTCTAGTTTTTTCTAGTTTTTAATCCACCATGCTATCTGCTTCCATTTTATGAATGAGTTCATCCCCTTCACATTCACAGTTCTGATTACTATGTATTTCCCTCCATCCTATATTTTTCCTGTTTACCATTCTTTCTTTCTCTTTCTCATTCGTTCTCTCTGTCTGTCCATCTATCTGTCTGTCTGTCTCTCTCAATCTCTCTCCTCAAGTGTTTACTTCTGACTGTGGCCTCCCCCAATCCACCCTCCTTTTTATTGGTGCCTGCCTTCTCTTATCCATCACCCTCCTACGTTCCTGGAGGTTAAAAGATTCCTATACCCAACTGAATGTGTATAGTATTCTCTTTTTGAGCCAATTCTGATTAGAGTAAGGTTCCAGCCCACAATGCCACATCTTCACCTCCACTATAAAAGCTTTCTCACCTCTTTTAGGTAAGATAATTTACCCCCATTCTACTTTTCTCTTTCCTCTTCTCCCAGTGCATTCCTCTTTCTCACCCCCTAATTTTATTTTTGGATATCATCTCATCACAGTCAACTAACACCTGGGGCCTTTTTGTCTATGTGTACTCCTTCTAATTATATTAATAATGATAAAGTTCTTAGGAATTACAAGTATCATTTTCCTTTGCAGGAGTGTAAACAGTTTAACTTTATTGAATCCCTTGTTATTTTTCTTTCCCTTTTATCTTTTTTATGCTTTTCTTGAATCTTGCTTTTGAAAAACAAATTTTCTATTCAGCTCTGGTCTTTTCATCAGGAATGCTTGAAAGTCCTCTATGTCATTAAATATCCATCTGTCCCCTAATGGTTCACATTTAGTTTTGCTGGATAGGTGATTCTTGGTTGAAATCCTAGCTCCTGTGCCAACTGAAATAGCATTTTCTGAGCCCTCTGATCCTTTAATATGAAAGATGCTAACTCTTATGTTATTCTAATTGTAGCTCCACAATATTTGGGGTTTCTTTCTGGATGCTCAAAGTATTTTCTCCTTAACCCCGGAGCTCTGGAATTTGGCTATAATATTTCTGGGAGTTATCATTTTGGAATCTCAGGAGGTGATTGGTGGATTCTTTCAATTTCTATTTTACCTTCTGGTTCTAGGATATTGGGATAATTTTCCTTGATAATTTCTTGAAATATAATGTATAGGCTCTTTTTCTAATCATGGCTTTCAGGTAGTCCATTAATTTTTTTTTTTTTTTTTTGCTTTTTGGAGGCCAATTGGGGTTAAGTAACTTGCCCAAGGTCACATGGCTAGGTTTGTTTTGTTTTGTTTGTTTGTTTGTTTGTGTGTGTTAAGTGTCTGAGGCCGCATCTGAACTCAGGTCCTTCTGACTCCAGGGCCGGCACTCTACTCACTGCGCCACCTAGCTGCCCCTGGTCCATTAATTTTTAAATTGTCTCTCCTCAACCTGTTTTCCAGGTCAGTTGTTTTTCTAATGAGATATTTCACATTTTCTTCTATTTTTTCATTCTTTTGATTTTTTTTTCTTTTTTCGTCATGTCTCATGGAGCCACTAGCTTCTACTCACTCAGTTCTAATTTTCAGTGAGCTTTCCTATCTCCTTTTCCATTTGGCAAAATCAGCTTTTAAAGAGCTCTTTTCTTCAGTGGATTTTTGTGCCTCTTTTACCAATTGGCCAATTCTGTTTTTTAAGGTGTTATTTTCTTCATCATTTTTTGTGCCTCCTTTACCAAACTGTTGACTCTCTTTTAATAATTTTCTTGTATCACTATCATTTCTTTTCCCAATTTTTCCTCTACCTCTCTAATTTTATTTTTAAAATCCTTTTTCAGCTCTTCTAGGAATTCTTTTGAGCCTAGAAACAATTCACATTTTTCTGTTACATGTAGTTCTTTTTGACATTATTGTTTTCTTCTGAGTTTGTGTCTTGGTCTTCCTTTTCACCATAGTAACTTTCTATGGTCAGGTTCTTTGTTGTTGTTGTTTGTTCATTTTCTAGCTTATTTCTTTACTTTTAACTTTATGTTAAAGTTGGTCTCTGGTCCAAGGGTGAGAAAATACTGTTTGAATCTTCATGTTTTCCATCCTGCTGGTTTTAGAGATGGTTCTTGGGGTCCATAAATTTTTAACTCTTCTAAAATGGTATGATCTAAAGAAAGGTGTGGTCACTGCTCTTTTGGCTTGTGCTCTGGTCTAAGAGTGACCACAAGCACTTCTTTCTGTCCTAGAACTGTGACTAGTGATGTTGCTCCTGCTAGTGTTCCACTTCACCCTGAACTGTAGCCTGCAACTGTATATAGACAATGCAACAGAGTCCTGCTCCCAGTGCCTCCAAAATATCCCCTGTGATCTCTTTCTGACCCATTGTCTGATCCCCTTACTCTTTGTGGGCTAAAAGTTTCAGAATCCACTGGTTTGCTGGGCACAGCCTGCACTGAACTGCACTCCACTCTTACTCCAGTGAAGCAGATTTTTCCTGCTGACTTTTTAAGTTGTCTAGGGAAGAAAAATTTTTCACCCTGTTCTTTTGTACTTTCTACAGCTCCAGAATTTATTTTGAGGCATTGTTTTAGTACTGTTTGGAGGGGAATTTGGGAGAGCTCAGGAAATTCCCTGCCTTTGTGCCTTGGCTTCACCACTCTCCCTTTATTTTTTAAAAAAATTATTTTATTTTTGGTTCCAAATTTGATTTCTCTTACCTTCCCCTTGCTCCTGTAGGAGGGACAAAACAACCAACAAGAAATCCATTACAAACATGAAGAGTCAAGTAAAACAAATTCCTGCAACAACCATTTCTAAAAATAATAAGAATTATTGTTAATGTTGTTTTTGTTGTTTTTAGCCTCAATCTGTAGTCTGAGTCTATCACATCTCTATCTCAACAGGATACATCCTAGCTCTCTATGACCACATCTTCCTTTTCTAGGCATTTGCAAATTTAATTCAATCCAATTCAACATTAAGTACCTACCATGTGCAAGGCACCATGGGTACTCAGGATACAGAAACGCAAATGAAATATTTCTTGCACTCAAGAAGCATACATTCACCTGGGGAGGAAGGAGGATGCAACATGTACACAGATGATTAAATGAAAGGTAATCTGAAGAATGAGAGAACATGAAAAACTGGAATGATCAGGTAAAACTTTATAGAGAAATTGTAAGGCATTTGAGAAGAGCTGCAAGTGCAAATAAACATTTTTAGATGAGGAAAGTTTGCCCTCCAGGCATGAGAGATGGCTTATGTGAATAAATGGATTTGGGCTATGAAACATTGAGTTCTTGGAATAGCTATTAGTTAAATTTAGCTGGAGGATAGAGTTCATGAAGAAGTCATATATGATAAGGTTGGAAAGGTAAAATAGTTTGTATTTTTTCCTTAAGCAGGGATTTTCAATGAGGAGGTCTATGGATAGATCTGCAGGATTTTTGAACCTAAATTGGGGAAAAATTAATCTTCATTTTCACTAGCTTCTAACTAAAATATAGGATTTTCTACAATTATGAACAAAAACAGCAAACCTAATTCTGAGAAGTGGTACATAGGCTTCACCAGACTAACACAGGGATTTCTGATACAGAAATTTCAATAACCCTGTTTTAGTGACAGTTCTGCTGATTTTTTACTAGGGAAGTGCCATATTGAGACTTCTACATAAGGAAGATTGTTTTGATAGCTGTGAAAGTTAATGGGTAGAGGAAAGACTAAAACCAGAAAGAAAATTAGAGGGCTTTAGTAATATATTGAGTGTTTAAACTAGTTATATAAGTGGAAGGAGTGAGGCAGGAAGATAGAAGAACAAGAAATTATGATCAGAAACAGAGATTTCCACATTAGAGATTTTACAGGCATCACAATTTTGAGTAATAGTGAGATCTAAATTCTGGGCAGCTAAAGTGGAGAGAATATATAGGTTGTGAGAATTAAGGAAATCAATGAACTGTAGGCCAGAGTATTTGAGGAAACATCACACATACACCAAAGTCCCCAAATATGAGATCATTATTGGGGTGAACAGGATTATACACTGTAATGCCAAGCAAAGGCAAGGTTCAGAACACCAGCACAGTAACTTTCTATTTTATTCAGTGACAGATTAAGGCAAAACATTCACAGAAAAGAGAAAATCAAAATACAGCATTCACCAAGTGAAATTCAATCATTTCTAAGTACTACTCCACCCCTGGGCAGTACATTCATTTAGTCAATCACAAAGTCTTCTCTCTTCTCAAATGGAGACTAGTGTCCAATCATAAACAAAATACATTCATTTGGGCAGTCACAGAGCACAAAAAATTAAAAGTTCCCCACCCCTGATTCACAACTGAATTACAATTATCATCAGTTAACTCCAAGCACTTCCTCAAAAGGGGCAGTGGAGAGCACAAAGTCCATCTACCCCTGAGCTACAGCAAGGTTAAGATATCATCACAGCATTTAATACCCAAAGAGAGGTCTTTTCTTCATCTTGACCCAAGGCAAGTTCTCAGCAATCTCTGTTCCTGGGGAGGCAAAGCTTAACAAGGCCACAAGATACATTGCCAGTGTCCTCATCAATTCACTCTCTGTCTGCAGAACAGTCCTAGGACCCCTGAAAGCATCAGAAAGACCCTCTTCTAGGATTTCTGTAAACATACAAGAAAATCCTTCAGGGCTTCTGAACCAACAACAAGGTTCCAGGACCTCTGCAACTACAGCGCTGTCCTTCACCAGCAGATGAATCTGGCAAAACAACATCAAAACAGACAGACAAAATACCAGCATCACAGCCACATCCCCTCAGTACTTGGTAGCTCCAGGTGGCAGCTCTCAAAAGTCCTGGGCAGCTCCAACTGGCCCTCAGCAGTCCTCTCTCTCTCTCTCTCTCTCTCTCTGTCTCTCTCTCTCTTTCTCTCTGTCTCTCTGTCTCTGTCTCTCTCTCTGCTTCCAGGATGCTGCTTTCAAAAGTTCTTCTGCCTCTCTCTGTTTGGGCCTTCTCTCTGCTTGGGCCTCTCTCTAAATCCAGGGCACCAGCTCCTTCTAGTTCAGCCCTCTCTCTTCACGACTACAAGTCCATCCCACAAGTGGGATTCACAAACTCTAGGTTTCAATACTCAGCCCAAAAACCAAGCCAACACAGGGGGATCCCCAAATTCCACCAGTACTACATACACCAGGTACTGAAATATTTGAGAATGGAAGAAAAGTGCTCTGCACAGCAGTAGATCAGATCAATAAGCATATGGGAAGGGTGTAACAGTAAATTTCAAAGGAAGAGAGGTTACAAAAAGATGGTAGCAGCATGATGCCGGTTTAGGCAACTTAGTAGTATAGTGGATAGAGCACAGGACTTGGAGGCAATTAAGACCTGAGTTCAAATCTTGCCTTAGACACTTACTACCTATGTGACCCTGGACAAGTCATTTAATATTTCTCATTCTCCTTTGTTTTTTCATTTGTAAAATGGATATGATAAAGAAGCACCTACTTCACAGGGTTGTGAGGATCACATGAAGTAATGTGAAAAGTACTTTGTAAATCTTAAAAGATAGTATAAATGCTGGCTGTTTATATCATTATCCTGAAGTGGCAGATCAGAGTACGAGTATTGAAATTCCTCCTCTGGGTCAGTATCAGGGGGCATAAGAAAAGGAGCAACATGAAGGGAGAAGACAGGCTCATGTTCTGACTTTGCCACTTACTACCTATGTTATATTGTGGGCAAGTTACTGTCCCACTCTGCTCCTCAGTTTGCTCATCTGTAAAATTAGAAAGCTGTACTAAGATGACCTTGAAGATCCCTCCCAACTTTTTTTTTAAAAGATGAAATGGATTTATTCAGCAGGAGGGTGTGTGTGTGTGTGTGTGTGTGTGTGTGTGTGTGTGTGTGTGTTGCTGAGGGCTGATCAGGAGCCTCTGCAAGGACCCTGCACCCTCCCCCCGCCCCCATACATGCCCTGCTGCGCACTCTGTTCTCTGCCCCCGAGGGTCGCTCCTTAAGGCCTGGCAGGCTCCTGTTTCTGGGCAGCTGAAAGGGCGCCCTCTCTGGGAGGCTCACTTCTGCCCACTGGGGTCACCTGGGCTGCATCGCCCACCTGTCCCTCCACTAGAAGCGAGACGGCCCCTTCCACACGCCCTGTGGCTGCCAGAGCTACCACTGCCTGATCCGTGGAGAATCCCATGCGCTCCAGCTGCTGCAGCCTTAGGGAAGAGACAGAAGACTTGGACAACCTCAGCTCCTCCGTGGCCCTGCGAGGGCTCGTCCTGAAAGGAAGCTTGGATGGCGGCCTGCAGCATCTCATCATTCAAAGCATCTCCCTGGCTCTAGAGCGGGGTCTCCAGAGGGAGGCTGGGGGCATCCCACGATGGGGCCCCTTCAAACAAGAAGGGCCCAGCCCCCAGGCCAGGAGAGAGGGGGGTTGACACTGGGGAGGATGCCCAGAGTCCTGGCACCAAATTCCCAAGAGGTCCAGGATCTGGATGTCTCAGCCCAGCAGGATGCAGGATGGGCTCCAGCGGGCTGCCCGGGGCTGGGATGAAACATAGCAGGCAGCTCCCCTCCAGTGCCCAGCAGACACCAGCCCTTTTCAGGGCCTGGAGCCGGTACTCGGAGAGCTCCAGGCGGCGGAAGACCCCAGCAGAGTAGGCCAGGCCGGTGAGGAGGCCGCACAGCTGAAGCAGGAAGGGGGGCTCGGAGCTCACCAGGTGCATCAGGGCCAGCAGCAACAGGGGCGGGACCACCCCCCACCAGGGAGCAGGGTCTGGCTCCGGTGCTGGGCCGCCAACAGAGCCAGGTGGATGGGCGTGTAGCCGCAGCCCCTGCTCCCAGCCCCAGGCACCCCGAGGCTGGCCAGGAGCAGGTAGAGCAGCTCGACGGCCAGGGCCCCCAAGGCCGAGGCATGGACATAGCGCAGGGTGCCCAGGTGGCTCTCCTGGTACCAGCCCAAGGTGGGGAAGAGGAGTAGGCTCAGGAGCAGGGCCGGGAGGGCTGTGTGGCCCAGAGAGAAGGTCAGCAGCTGGTACACCTGCCAGTGTCCCCGCAGCAGCTCCAGGTCCAGCGCCAGGCTGGGGCCGGCCCCCAGCACCCACAGGCCACAGAGCAGCAGCAGCAGCAGCTACAAGGCCAGGGGCAGCCCTCGGGCCGCGGGGCTCCCGGGGCCCCACCCATCTCTGCGGGGGGGGGGGGGGAGGGCATGGCCCTTCAGGGCCGGCCGGGTCCCCCCGGGCTGGCAGCCATCTTCCATCTTGCCATGCCGCCGGGCAGGGCCCCGCAGCGCCCCATGGGGGCAGGACGCGAGGAGCTCGGCTCCTGGCTCGCCGGGGAGCATCTGCCCCTCCCAACTCTTAATCTTTAATATATGAACCTTTAATAATACATTCCAGATTTTCCCCCCAAATTTGAAGTCATGTCTTATAGTTTATAGGTCCCTCTCTTCCCTTCCCTTTCCTTCCTCCATTCTTTCTTCCCTCCTTCCTTCCTTCCATCCATTTTTCTTCCTTCCTTCCTTCCTTCCTTCCTTCCTTCCTTCCTTCCTTCCTTCCTTCCTTTCTTTCTCCCCTCTTCTTCCTTCTTTTCCTTTCTTGCATACTTATTTTCCCTCTTTGTTTCTTTCTTGTCTTTCTTCATTTCCTTCTTTTTCTTTCTTCCTTCTTCACTTCTTCCATTTTCCCTTCCATCTTTCCTTCCCTTTCTCCTTCCTCTCTTCCTTTCCTCCTTCCTTCTTTCCTTCTCTCCATTCATTTCTTCTTTTCTTTTTTAGAAATCAGGACATTTTCCTTCTCTAGTCATATAATACTGTTCCCATTTTTTCTTTCACGTATCATTGACAGCAGCTCAGCAATCACATAAATTCTCAGGTGTTCACATTCTAGAAAAATATGATGGACTGTCAATAAAGCCCATGAAGCTCCCTCCCCAACTACATATTTGCACACAAGGAAAGAACCAATTGGTCACCTAGTTCAACCTCTCGTTTTACAGCTGAGGAAACTGAGGTGAGAGAGGTTGAATAACCAGTTAAAGACAACACAGGTAGTTTGTATCAGAGATGGAATTGGAAGCCAGGTCCTCTGATTGTAGAGCCAGTGCTTTTTTTGTTATGGATTGATTTTGAAATCATCAGATCAAAAGTAGTTGAAAGAAGCAATAACTGAATGAATTACAGAAGGGCAAGAGATAACAGAAAGTAATATTAGGAATTCATGTTTGTTTAGTCATCTTAATTTTTCAGAATGTTTTCATGACTATGACCTTATTTGAACTTCATAATGCCTTTGTGAGGTAGGCTTTTCATGAATAATTATATCCATTTTACAGCTGAGGAAATAGAGGCCCAATAAACAAAGTGAAATGCCTGAAATCATTGAACTAATTGGAAGCATGGCAAGAGTTAGAACCCAGCTCTTTTGACTTCTTGCTCCCAAATAGAAAGAATGATTGTCTTTTTGAAAGACTTGGGGGATGTTTAGTTTCATTTCAGTCATCCTTCTGTTAATATTAATGTAGTGCTATATATACATATATTATATATATCATATATATATATAATACACACACACATATATATATATATATATATTTCTCCTGCTTCTACTTATCATACTTTTCATCAGTTCATATATTTTCCCATCTCTAAATTCTTCATTGCATTGCTTCTTCCATTGCAATAACATTCCATGACATTCATATACTACAATTTCTTGAACCATTCCCTGATTGATAGGCTCCCAAATTTATTTCAATTTTTTTGGAGGGACAAGGAACATAAAAAGTATTGCTCTGAATAGTTTGTCGTATGTGGAGTCTTTCTATCTTTGGCTAGTCTCCAAGGAGATCTATGTTCCTTCAATTTGTATTTTTAATATATATTTGCGTCATGCTCATTTCTGGACACTTTTCTGGGATAAAACTATACTCTTAACTTCACAGGGAGCAGTTGAGTTTCATATCTGAATTTTCCAGGGCCCCCTTTTCAGAGGCTTCAGCAGTCACTGAAGTGACTGGCTGCATCTTCCTTGTGCCGGATGCAGAAGGTGGCTGCAGATGGTGTTGTCTTGGGATATCCTTGGAAAGAATGCATCCCACCAATCCTGGGCTCCCCTAACCCAGCCTTAACCATGGAAATCCTGGCCTTCATCCAAGACTCTGGCCTTCCCATATGAGGTCCAGCATGGGATGAGATCCAAACTCCTTAGGAGACTGTCTGGCAACCTGCTCTCCACAGCGTGTTAGTTCCCTCCCTCCCCCACCATAGTCCTCCAAAGCCAGCCAGGTCTCTAGAAAGGGCTTTCTCTGTGAAGGAAGCTTGTCATTACTAAAGCCCCAGGGGCTCTGAGCCTTCAGGACAAGCTAAAAGGACAATCCTGTCTCTTATGAATGCTACTAAGCCAGGCTTCCACTGTGCTGGGCAAGTCAGGAAACTGGGATACTAGTCATAGCTCTGGCACCAACTAGTGATATGACCTTGGGTTTCATTTTTCTCTTTTGTAAAAATGTAAAGGCTAGACTAGATGATTTCTCAAAGTCCCCTCCAACTCAAAAATTCTATTAACCTAACTAACCGAAATGGCCAATTCACCTAAATTGTTTGTCTATCCTTTACTTTTTTGTAGAAAAAGATGAAACACAAGAAAATAGTCTGTTATCGAGGACTTTGTCACAAACAGAACTGCATGTATTTTCTGGTACTCATTAAAGACTCAGACACATTTTCTACAACTTCTCTCTCCACTTCCATCTTCACCTTCAAGGTTGAATTATGATCACTGATCTTCAGGATCTCCAATCACCTAAGAAAAATTAAATTATATTCACCGGATTACATAGAACTCAACCTGCTAGGTCACATAAAACAAGGTGGTCATTCAAGAAAGAGTTTCAGTTAAAAAAAAGAAGTTGAAAAAAGAGAGGTTTAGTCCTTGATGACCCAGGAAATTTAATTCATCACCATGACCTGATTTTCTAGGCATTCTAATTATTCAAGGTGAGACTAATCATGGGCACTGAAAATCTTGCTTGCCTGAATGAACATTGGGTTGACAGTGGAGCACATGAATAGTGGGGGGAAAAAGAATGACAGCCTCAGAGATGGACTTCTTTGGCCTAGTATTCATTTAATATAAACTTAGGAAAATAGGATCATAGATTTAGATCTGGAAGGACCCTTAGAAGTCCTCAAATTGAATCCCCTTATTTTAAAAATAAGGAAACAGAAACCCACAGAGGTGAAATATGTGACTCAAACCCACATAGCTAATAATAAGATTTGAGCCCGAGTCCATTTAATTCCAAATCTAGAACTCTTTCCATGAATGACAGAACTAGAGGAGACCTTAGCAATCACTTCATCTGATAGCCCCATTTTACAGATGAGGAAACTGAGGTTCAAAGAAGTTAAATGTTTATCCGCAGTCACACAGCTAGAGAATTTGGGACCGAAAGGAGCTTTAAAGATCATCTTTAAATGCCCAACTCACCTTTTCGATACATAAGGAAACCTCGACCAAAGTCATATACTCAGTAAGTAGGAAAGCCAAAATTTGAATACAGCTCCTCTGACAGCATATCCAGTACTCTTACAACCACAATTTCATTAGCATAAATTATGAATCAATTTGTGTTTTTTCTATATGGTCCTAACTAAAACTCTGTTCATCTTCAAGGATGTGTAGGTATTCCATTCAGTGGTGCAGACCATTCCTACCTGTGTAGGTATTCCATTCAGTGGTGCAGATCACAAGCCTTCCATACCTCATCCTGGGTCATTCTTGTTCATGTCATCCTGCAAATCCACATAGACGTATTATGAGGATCACATTAAAGGGCAATTTTACTGTGAAAAGTATAAGGCATCAAACTAATCTAAGTATTCTACCTGTTTTGGGGATGACTAAAGTCAGAAATTCGTAGAGCAGCTTCAGCATTGTAGACATTATCTGATAACTGAAGCCTTGACCTTGTTAAAGGTGCAGCTAAATGGCCCAGTGGCTAGAGATCCAGGCCGAAAGTCAGGAAGACCTGAGTTCATATCTAGCCTCAGACATTTACTAGTGGTGTAACCCTGAGAAAATTAATTAACCTATGTCTACTTCAGTTTCTTCACCATTGAAATGGGGATCATAATAGCACTTACCTCTCAAGGTTTGGTGAGAATCAAATGGGATATTATTTGTAAAATGCCTAGCATACCAGCAGGTCCTTAATAATCAAGTACTTAAATTCAGTGATTTTCAGTTTTCTCTTCTGTAAAATGGTAATGATCATGCCTGCCTCAGGTATCAGACTTCTTTACCCAATACTTATGAAGCTCTAAGTGGTGCAATGATAGAGTATTGGGCCTAGAGTCAGGAAGACCTGAGTTCAAATATAGCCTTGCTTGTGACCCTAGATAAGTGATTTACCCTCTGTCTGCATCTGTTTCCTAAAATGGGGATCATAACAGCACCTACCTTGCAGGGTTGTTGTGGGGATCACAAGATGACATTTGTAAAAAGTTCTTAGCATGGTACCTGGCACATAGTAGCTACCATGGAAATGCTTTTTCCTTCCCCTAAAGATGTGAAAGTGCTCTGAACATTTCAAAGCACTATAAACATGTACGACAATCTCTTGGGCCCCTTTCATTGTAAATCCTATACTCCCCTGCTTGTTCTTATCATGATTATTTCTGGAGATGCTTGGTAGTGTGTAAAAGATGCTGTCAGAATCCCACCACTCAAATCCAGGTAATTTTCCTTATCGACAATCCCAACTGCCTGACCATGGCAGAGAAGAGAAGCAACCTTTTTGGCAGCCTTGCCTTCTCATCCCTGTCTGAACTGTTTACCCACTTAGCTTGAAGCAGAGAGGCATCAGAGGCTTAGTGGGGGGAAGTGAGGCTCCTGGCTAGAGGGCAAAAATAATGCCATGCCCTTTTGTCTGTGGTGGCCTAGGAGGAGGAAATGGAGAGAAATGTCCTTTTTTAAGGACTTCCTTGACAAAGTAGGTTGGACTGCATAACCTCTAAGATCTCTGCCCTTTGAGATGTGACATTCAGTGACTGTAAATGAGCCTAAGCTTTCCTCAAAGATTCACATCAATCTGGGAGGGGCATCGGGGTAGGAGAAGCTAGAGGGAATGGTTCTGCCCTATTGCCTGCAGACAGTGGCCTACCTGTGTGTTCTTCTTCCTTTCCTTCTAATTTCCTACCAGCCCACAGCCCAGAGGCTGTGGGCTGTCACTACAGGGGAGATAGAGGGGCCGACCCAGTGCAGAACTTCACACGGGGATCCACCAGATGTAGTTTTTCACACAGTTCCTCATTTGGAAACAGAAGGAGATCAATACAATTACCATCTTGGCCAACTGTGATAAATAATAACCTGCCAGAAAGAAAACCTCAGGTTTCCTGGAGAGGGGGGAGAAGGTTATTGAGATAAGAAAAAGAAATTCAGGAAATCATGTATGCAGAAAGGCCAAGGGGGCTCTGGAACTCTGGGCTTCAGTCCACAGCGAGATCATTCTCTGTGGTTGCCATCATTAATGGGGATTTACGGAACCCCTGGAGGGGCATGTCCTTAGTAAACAGATCAGGCCCTCGTGTTTAGCAGTCTGTTGCCTTCATTATTAACTTACATGGCCAGGGGACTACAATCCCAAGCTCCTATGTAAGTAAGCATTACAGAGGCAAGAGGGAGGGGATGATGGAGATCTTTCTTTTATGAAGTTCAGAATATATTGATCTCTTTCCTCTTCATGAAATTCTTGCAAGCTACTTAGAAATCTAAGAAGAGCCCCTCCCTTTTTAGGAATGAAAAATGGAGAAGATACATTACCTGGAGTGACTGAATGTCTCACTCAAGGTTAACTGCCCAGGAATCAGTCATTTCATAAATTCACAAACTTCTATTGACTATCTGTTATCTGCTCTGCACTGTGATAAGCCGTTTGAAGGATACAAAGAAGTATAAGAAGTGGTCACCACCATTTTAGGAGCTTACAATCAAGTTGAAGGGACACAACTATGTAGCAGCAAGCACCCCAGCATCCCCAGGGTGGCTGCCAACACAGATTCTTAGATCTGCTTTGCTAAAGGAAAGCAACTCAAAATGGGTTAACAATCTTGCTTTAATCAATCAAACATATATCCTTTACCTAGTTCAGGGGAAAAAGATCAGCACACCAAACTTTAGGATAACAGACAGAAGTTACAAGACAGAGAAACAGATCAAGCAGACAGCTCTCCAAACTGTCCAGCCATTACATCCATTCCAAATCACAGTTACCAGAGAGGGAAGCATCAACATCTGGGTTTTCAAAGCTGTGGGGCTCTCAACAGCTACCCAGAGTCTCATCTGGTCAAATCACACAACACTTCTCAAAGTGAGCCCCAACTTGAGCTTGCAGGGAGGTAAGGCTTTATTTCAGGCCCCATACAGAATAGGAACTTAATAAATACTTTGCTGATTCATTAATTGTCTCCCACTGTGAAGGGCATGGCCATGATCCATTATAGATGGATCATGTATAATTAGGATGAACTGGCTGGCTTGACTACTGCAGGATAGAGCTAAACCTTTGTGTTGGAACTATAAAAGAGTATCTCTTAGTTTGCCTTTGTCCTTTTCATAATACAAAACAGAGGCCAGTAGAGCTAAGGGCATACCTAAACCCTGTGTGATTCTCCCTCCCACAAAAGTTGCTGATAGCTGACATGTGGCAGATGCAGATGGGGATTGCATGTTCTCTGACCCATACAGTCATCCTGAGACCCAAGTTTGATGGTTCAACCTCCTGGAGAAAGAAGGGTTGCCTCTCTAGTGACCACCTCAGAGTTGCTTCTCCAGTAACCCCAAGTCTCCCATTTATAGGAATTCAGACTTCTAGTAAGAAAAAAAGGTAGGGGCAGCTAGGTGGTGCAGTGAATAGAGCACCAGTCCTGGAGTCAGGAGGATCTGAGTTCAAATCTTGCCTCAGACACTTAACACTCACTAGCTGTGTGACCTTGGGCAAGTCAATTTTCACCCCTCCAAAAACAAAACAAAAAAAAAAAAAAGAAAGAAAAAAGAAAAGAAAAAGAAATTTGGGGCAGCTAGGTGGCGCAGTGAGTAAGAGCGCCAGCCCTGGAGTCAGGACGACCTGGGATCAGTTCTGGCCTCAGAAAATGAGCACCCACATATAAATAATGACTGACCATGTAACCTTGAGCAAGTTACTTAACCCCAATTGCTTAAAAAAAAAAAAAAAAGGAGTTGCTAAAACATCATTGGCCTCTTGTCTAAAGAAAAAAGATAATGTAATCCAGACTTTTAGTAAAAGTCAAGGAGTTTCTGGACAGCACAAGCCTCTAGGGGAGAAGAAGATTGTGCATTTGGTCCCCAAAGTTTGAAAAACAGCAAGGGACCAAGGCCATGACATCAGAGAGCAAAAGACCTGGTCTTTACTCTCCCCATGAGAAAATTCACTGATATTTGGACTGTGTAGTTCTTTTTTTTATTTTTTTTTTATTAATTTATTCGTTTAGTTTCAGTTAACAAGATTCAATTCCATAGTTCCTTGATTTTCAAATTTCTTTTACTTCCCTCCCCCCTCCCCTCATGACAGCATATAGTACAGTATAGGGTCTGCAAATGCATTCATATTAAACATTATTCCAATTACAAAGGCATATTGTACTAGGTGGGATGAAAGATGGTATGGACGAAGTAAAACCAAACAATGAGAAGAACAAGATCATTTAGTTTGCTTCCATCAGGATTCAGGCTCAGTTCTTTCTAGTTATATCTCTGGATGGCGCATTTCTCACTTTCTTGAGTCATTCGGGATTAACTTATAGCACTGCATTGCTGAAAAGAGTCCAGTCTGTCATGGTTGGTCGTCACAGATATGGTATGTCTGTGATTGTATACAGATTTCTTCTGATTCTACTCTTCTCGCTCAGCATCAGTTTGTATAAGTCTCTCCAGGTAATTATGAAATCCGTCACCTCCTCGTTTCTTATAGCACAATAAAATTCCATTACATTCATATACCACAACTTGTTTAGCCATTCCCCAATTGATGGGCACCCCTTTAGTTTCCAATTCTTTGCAACCACAAAAAGGGCTGCTAAAAATATTTTGTACATATGGGTCTTCCTCCCACTTCTATGATCTCTTTGGGATATAACCCTAGAAGTGGTATGGCTGGGTCAAAGGGTATGAAATTATTTATAATCCTTTGGGCATAATTCCAGATTGCTCTCCAGAATGGTTGGATAAGTTCACAACTCCACCAGCAATGTATTAGCATTCCAATTTGCCCACATCCTCTCCAGCATTTGTCACTTTCTTGTTTTGTCATCTTAGCCAATCTGACTGGAGAGATGTGGTATCTCAGAGTTGTTTTGATTTGCATTTCTCTAATTAATAGTGATTTAGAGCATTTCTTCATATGCTTATAGATATCTTTAATTTCTTTCTCTGAAAACTTCCTATTCATATCCTTTGACCATTTCTCAATTGGGGAATGACTTGTATTCATATAGATTTGGCTCAATTCTCTATAAATTTTAGAAATGAGTCCTTTATCAGAGACACAAGTTGTAAAAATTCTTTCCCAATTTCCCACCTCCCTCTTGATCTTGGTTACATTGGCTTTGTTTGTACAGAAGCTTTTCAATTTAATGTAATCAAAATTATCCATTTTGCATTTTATAATGCTCTCTAATTCTTGTTTGGTCCTAAAATCTTCCCCTCTCCACAGATCTGTCAGGTAAACTATTCCTTGCTTTCCCAAATTGCTTACAGTATCATCCTTTACACCTAGATCATGCACCCATTTAGACTTGATTTTGGTGTATGGTGTTAGATAGTGATCTATGCCCAGTTTCTGCCATACTGTATTCCAGTTTTCCCAGCAGTTTTTGTCAAATAGTGCATTCTTATCCCAAAAACTGGGGTCTTTGGGTTTATCGAACAATAGATTGCTATATTCATTAACTGCTGGGTCTCCTGCACCTAATCTATTCCATTGATCCACTACTCTACACCTCTGCCAGTACCAAGCAGTTTTGATGACTGCTGCTGTATAATACAGATTAAGATCTGGCATAGCTAGTCCACCTTCCCTAGCATTTCTTTTCATTAATTCCCTTGATATTCTAGACCGTTTGTTTTTCCAAATAAATTTTGTTATTATTTTGTCTAACTCTACAAAGTAGTTTTTTGGTAAATTGATTGGAATGGCACTAAATATATAATTTAGTTTGGGTAAAATTGTCATTTTTATTATATTAGCTCGACCCAGCCACGAGCAATTGATATTTTTCCAACTATTTAGATCTGATTTTATTTCTGTGAGAAGTGTTTTGTAGTTGTGATCATATAGATTCTGGGTTTGTTTTGGCAAGTAGATTCCCAGATATTTTATAATGTCTACAGTGACTTTAAATGGGATTTTTCTTTCTATCTCTTGCTGTTGAGTTTTATTAGAGATGTACAGGAATGCTGAGGATTTATGTGGGTTTATTTTATATCCTGCAACTTTGCCAAATTTATTTATTGTCTCAAGTAGTTTTTTACTTGATTCTCTAGGATTCTCTAAGTATATCATCATATCATCTGCAAAGAGTGACAGCTTGGTCACTTCTTTGCCTAATTTGATTCCTTTGATTTCTTTTTCTTCTCTAATTGCTACTGCTAACGTTTCTAGTACCAGATTGAATAAGAGGGGTGATAGTGGACACCCTTGTTTCACTCCTGATCTTATTGGAAAGGCTTCTAGTTTATCCCCATTGCATATAATACTTGCTGATGGTTTTAGATAGATGATAGCAACTATTTTAAGGAAGGCTCCATTTATTCCTATACTTTCTAGTGTTTTTAATAGGAATGGATGTTGTACTTTGTCAAAAGCCTTTTCTGCATCTATTGAGATGATCATGTGGTTTTTGCTAGTTTTGTTGTTGATATGCTCAATTATATTGATGGTTTTCCTAATATTAAACCATCCTTGCATTCCTGGAATGAATCCTACCTGATCAGGGTGTATTATTTTTGTGATAAGTTGTTGGAGTCTTTTGGCTAATATTTTATTTAGAATTTTTGCATCTAAATTCATGAGGGAGATTGGTCTATAATTTTCTTTCTCTGTTTTATCTCTTCCTGATTTAGGAATCAGTACCATATTTGTGTCATAGAAAGAGTTTGGTAGGACTCCTTCTTCACTAATTTTCCCAAATAGTTTGTAGAGTATTGGAATCAATTGTTCTTTAAATGTTTGATAGAATTCACTAGTGAACCCATCTGGCCCTGGAGATTTTTTCCTAGGGAGTTCATTGATGGCTTGTTTGATTTCTTTTTCTGAGATGGGGTTATTTAGGTAATTCACTTCCTCTTCAGTTAATCTGGGCAATTTGTGATTTTGTAAATATTCATCCATTTCACTAAGATTGTCATATTTATGTGCATACAATTGGGAAAAATAATTCCTCATTATTTTTTTGATTTCCTCTTCATTGGAGGTAGATTCACCTTGGGAAATAGGACTTCTTCACTAACCACCTCAAGTTCATTTTCCTTCTGGGGGAGTCTAAATCATCACTGTATTATCAAAAGACAGGGTGAGGAACCTGTGGCCTTGAGGCCACAAGGGGCCCTCTCAGTCCTCAAGTGTGGCCCTTTGACTGATTCCAAACTTGAAGAGTCCCATGTGGCCTTGAGGTCACAGGTTCCCCACTCCCACCCTAGGGCAAAAGTAGAACGCATTAGAGAGTGAAGAGGAATTGTGCTAATATTTTATAGACTATTAGGTTTTTGTACTTTATCTGTGAAAGGAAATACAGGCCTAATGTTAATTGATACCTTGAGTCCTTGTGTAGAACACGACAATCTTTTTTATCCCTATCTGTGGAGAGACAGATATGTAGATCTATTGTCTAAGATTTCCTGGAGTTAATTCTGGATAGGACAGAGCAGGCTACTTAAGACAGAATATTTTGGGGGTAAGCATCCAATAAATAAACCTATTTCATATAAGTCCAGAATGTGGGGTGCTAGATGGTAGGTCACATTTGATGGATTTTTCAATAAATTTCAACTAGTAAAGAAAATAAGCTCAATTGAGCCTTCAGCTGGTTCAATAGGGAGCACAGAAGTGATGCTGTAGAATCAGGCTATGGAGAGGAGTGGTGCTATAGGGAGAGTAGCTTCAGAAGAATGCTATTTACTAATTTCTTGCCCTCATCCTCTATGTCCCTTGTCATCAACCCAACCTGTCATTTCTAGGAAATATCCCTCTACATGGGATGCTAAGAAATGAGGCCACATTCTCTTTTTTTGAACCACCTATCAAAAATTCTATGTTGCCCTTGCCTCTCCCTTTTTATGGTTTAAGACTCATAAAATTAATACTAGGCATTACATGGCTTAAGTTTAATTTATGCTTCACATGGTACAGTGGATCAAGTACTAAATTTAGAGTCAGGAAAACCTCAGTTCAAATTCAGCCTCAGATACTTACTGTGTGTAACCACATTTAGTGGTCATTTAAAAAGTCATTTAAACTTTTGTCTGCCTTGGTTTCTCATCTGAAAAATGGGGATATCTCCCAGGGTTGTTGTGAGAATATATGTTTGTAAAGTGCTTTGTTGACCTTAAAATGCTATACAAATGCTAGTTGTTATGGTTGTTATTATTATTAGCAGTGGGGCCCTAACAACCTTGGGACTCCAAGTGCAAATTTTACCCCCCCAACTTCAAATAAGTTATTTATACAATGGTCAAAAGGAAGCTAAAAGTAGCATGGATTTGTTTTAGTATTTCTGAGCATCCCTACATTTTTCCTTGAGAGAGTCTTGTTTTGGGTCAGTTTGGGAGTGGAAGATAAAGATGTGACCTTTATCATTCCTTTATTTGCTGTCCCTTGTTAGCTGAACCACCAATGAGTATCAAATCTATCACTGATTAAGCAAATAGATGAAACTTTCAAATTGACTCAGATTGGTACATTTTTTAAAGCATAGTCATTTTTTCATCTTTTATTATTATATCCAGGGCATCATTCATCCAAAATTACTACAGAAAGTTTCCTCAGGCTGACATTCTTAAAGTTAAGACCTGTCAAGTCCCTACTTTTATGTATCAGTTCAACTTTTTTTCCCTTTCATTTTGCTAATCTCTTCTTTGAGTTATAGAGTTGCTAGTTTGGTTTTAGACCGAGGATTTTTGTATTTGTTGCTTTTTAAGTTTTGTTTGTTTTTGACCTTTTTATTATTATGATCTTTTCATTGCTGATGGAAAAGGGTAGGGATATAAATTTTCTCTCTACAGATTGCTTTGGTTGCATCTCACAAGTTTTAGTATATTGTCATATTGTTGTTACTTTTTTTGATGAAATTTCCTAATGTTTGTAATGACTTGATCTTGGATCCACTGATTATTTAGATTGAATTATTTAGTCACTAATTAACTTTAATCATTTTTTCAAAGATTCTTTACTGGATATAATTTTTATTTTTATATTCAGTAATGGATATGTTTAATACTTGTGAATTTCTGCATATATGAGATTTAGGTTTGTCTATGTCTAAAAGAGGAATATTGAAATCCTATTCTATTATAGCTTTACTATCTACTTCTCCCTGTAATTCAATTGACTTCACTTTTACATATTTAGATGCTATGCCTTTGAGCACTTTTATATTTAAGTACAGGTATTATAGGTATTATAGCCCTCTCCAGTCATCCTGATCTATATCTTGCCACTGAACCCAAATGACTCCAGAGGAGAGAATGAGATCAGTGACTTTGCACAATCCTGCCTCACTTAAATCCAATTCACTTGCAAGCTGAGACATCACTTTCCTGAAGCCATTGGTCCTCTTCAAGAACAAAGGAAAAAACAACAACACCAAGGTATTAATTATTCATGTAGCCTTTAAGTATAATGTAGTTTCCCTATTTATTTTAATAGTCTTTTTTTTTAACAGTTGTCTGAGATCATGATTGGTATTCCTACTTTTGTAAAGTTCATGAAGCATAATACATTTTTCACTGGCTCCTCATTTACTTCTATGTGAATCTTTATGTTCTGAATGTGTTTCTTCTAAGTAACACATTGTAGGATTCTGTTTTCTAATCTAATCTACTGTCCTCCTTTATTTTATGGTGAGGTCATCCCATCCAGGTTCATGGTTATGGTTAAAATTGTGTGTTTCTCTCCATCCTATCCTCATGCATTTCCCTCTCTTTGCCCCCAGCTCTCCTCTTTATGCAGAAGGTAGTGAGAGAGGAGTTTGCTTAACAGTAGTGGTCTATAATTGAAGTGGTCTATTTCTACTATACTGCCCTCTTCTCTCCCTCTCAACCAGTCCCTGACTAAATTTTCTTACTTTCTTTTTTTTCTTTTAATCTCACCTTCACAATACATCATCCAATAATGAAGTTTATTTTGTTTATCACTTATTCCACACTGTATCTATCCTCCACCTTAAAACCCTTTCTCCCCTTTCCCTATCCCCACGTATTTTCCTGTTCGGTTTAATGTATTTCTACACCCTGGTCAGGTCACTGCCTCAGTCTACTGCCTTCCTGCAATTTTGAAATCAGAGCATATCTGGGGGTTTCTGCCTATTTACCTATGTTTGTGATAGCTTCTTTGGCAAGATTTCTCTCTCTGTTTCTGCAGCTTCTAGTTATCTTTTTGTTTAGTCCTAGGCTAAATGAGTAGCTTATAAACTTCTTCATTTTTTTTTCTTAAAAAGTTTTTTGTTTGGATTTTTGGGTCATTATCCAATTCTAGTGCTCTTTTTAGATAATTTTTTTAAAGCGTGTGGAAACAATAGACTGTTGGCTCAGAACCATACAATGCTGGATCAGGAAAGAACCTTATAGAGCATCTAGTCTAAGAGTATCATTTCACAGATGTGCAAATTGAGGTCTCTGTGGGGTTGATTTGACCAAGATGATCTAGCTGTGTCATGACAAGACCAAGAATAAAACCTAGTTTACTTGACTACCAGCCAAGACTTTGTCCTACTCTAGTCTATTTGAATCAGGGTCATAAAAGAGGCCATCTTGCATTGTGGATAGAGGGCCAGATTTGAATTCAGGCAGACATAGTTGAACCTCTGACTTGTAGCTGTGTGAGCAGTAACTACTTAAATGATTCCTCAGTGCTGCAGGAAACTACCTAAATGCAGATGAGTTGCAGATCTACCTCAGTGAATGGATTTTTCCCAACCAAGTCTTCCCTACACCAATCAAATCACAGACAAAACATTGAGATATCAACGTATTTCTCTCATTGTTTTTGTCCTGATGAATATGAATTCCACAGGGAGAAGGCTTAAGAGAAGTAGGCATGTCCATAGTGAATCACCCAATCAGGGTGGACTTCTTATGGAAAGATTGATTTTAAAAGAAGTTTATGGCTTGAAATTTATGGAACACTGATTCCACCTCCCTGCCCTATCTATAGGGTGCATGTGTTTGTCTTTGGACTGAATGGCTTTCTAATGCCCACCATGCTTTCTTCAGAGGGCTGGCACTTATTTGATATTCCAGTGAGGTAGTTTAGAAAATCTATGTTTCTGCCAGTCATTATGGACATGAATTAATGCTAAGCCATCACTGAAACCAGAACCTGTCAGAGGGGACATGGATTAGGATCTGACAACACAGTGGTTATGAGAATTCTTTTCTCAGAACTGTCACCAGAGAAGCAAAGGGCAGTATGGATTATCAGTGATCAACGGTATCTGACTATTGAACAAATGGGTATGATTGAGAGGTCACTACTAGCAAAAGCTATTGAGTCCAACAATGAAGAAACCCTAAATCTCTCATCTGTGTAATCTAAGACATTATGTTAGCAACCAATATTGAATACAAAGAGCAAGAAGAATATTGAAATTCCACATTCAAACCCTTGTGACAAAGTACTGTGACTATGACCGACATTAGGGTTACAATTTTTAATTTTCTGTGGACTTTTTGGACAATCTAGATTTGGCAAAAAAAAAAAGCCTTTCATTTTTCACAGTTACTTTGGGAGAAATGATAGGTTTGGAGTAGATATTTTTCTGAATCTTCAGTGTCTGTCTCTCTTCAGCTTTTAAGGGCCTTTGGCATAAAGCTTTATAAGGCTGTCTCCTAGATATATGCAAACAATAGGGAAGACAACCAAGAGGAAAGACACAAAATCAGTTTTCCTCAAATCACCTCAGGCATTTGCTGATGAGGTGGCTTAATAAGAAGGCTGAAGATTTTGCTAACCCTGGACTCTACCTACTCAATAAAGTAAACAGAAGATGAACTTGGGTAGCAGGGAATACTTAATTGCTGCAGGCAGAGTTATAAACACTTTCCTTTTCTTTAACCTCATATTTGATTTAGAGACTTGGGGGGAGAAGCTTTGCCTTTTAGATATATAAACAGAGAGCCATTTTGGAACTCAGAGAAGCTGTTTATGGTGCCTTTTTGCTTAGTGACAGATGTCCATCAGCATTGTATTGTTCATAACTCCCCATCTAAGAGATTAGGTTTGGTCCTGCTTCTATGACCAAGTGGTTGTATTACCTTGAATAAATCATTTTTCTTCCCTGAGTCTGAGTTTTCTCATCTGTAAAATGAGATGTTAAGTTGTCTTAAGTTAATTGGGGGATGTGTACAATCTTGAAAGGAGCAGGTTTGCCAGTCCATTGTTCCTCTGGTAATTCAGATCATTCTCACCTTAAGGTGACCATCTTGGTGGACTGAATTTGACATTTCTCTTATGGTTTCTTCCCCAGAAATCTGTGTGCAGGTAATTTTTGTGCCATTATAGAAAGGCTCCTTTTAGATTGATGCTGATGTAAGTAGCCACTTTTCTCTCAAGTATGTACTTTAAAGATTATTTTTTATTGAATCCAAAAAGGGAAGAGTGTAATTTATAAATTTAAGTGTGTATATTAAAGCTTTTTTAATTAATGCCAAAAAAGGAAGAGTGTAATAATTTGTAAATTGAAATTAATGTCATTAGCCTTCTGAGCTTAGTAGTTGGAACAATTTAGCCATTAGGTGCAAGGCTGTTAGTGTAGCAAGTGAAAAAAAATGATAGATATATTATGATATTGTATATTTTTAAATGGCAAAATGCAATAAAGAAATTACTCCCCATTATTTTTTTAAAAATGTACACGTTGAAGTCAAGCAGATGTTGAACCTCTGACTTATGGTTACTTGTGTGACCACTAAATAGTTAAATGATTCCTCAGTGCTTCAGGCAACTCTCTAATTGCAGATGAGTATGCGTCCCCCAGTTTGAGTCTATCTACACTTAACTAAACTCTAAGTTTCTTTCTTTATTTATCTTCTTCTCTTCTTCTTTCCCCCATTTCTTCTTTTTTCTATAGTTTCTAAAAAAATTAATGAAAACTATATCATCTCCCTTCTATACTATTATCAGCATTATAGTAAAACAGTAAAATTCCCTATTCATAGACATGGCAGCATGACACAGCATGTTAGAATGGATAGAGAATGGTCCTATAAGTCAGGAAGACCCAGGTTCAATCCTTGCCTGTGATATATTGGCAGTGTGACCCTAGGTAAATCACTAGCCTCTTAGTGTCATAAGGAACTCTCTAAGACTAGAAGTCAAATCAATAGAGACGGTTTTCTTACCTGGAAGTTCTATATATACTGATGAAATTACTGATCCAGTCCCTATTCATAGACATAGCTTTAGAGCTGGGAGATTAGAGATCTGTAATCTAATCCTTCCATTTTCCAGGTGACCAAACTGAAACCCAGAGAGGATCAGAGGATCATAAATTCCAAAGTAGAAGGAATCTGAAGACTCCAGGTAGTTAAGTGACTTTCTCAAGATCACACATATACCACAGCTGTGATTTTAAGGCAGGTCCTCTGGATGTACTAGTTTAATTTACATTTCACCAATATTGCTGGTGCATAAAATTTAACAGAAGTCTAGTGGAGTGGATAGAGAGCTGGTCTCAGAATCAGGAAGACCTGAATTCAAGTCCTGCTTTGGTCACCAGCTGTGTGACTTTAGATAAAGTTACCTAATTACTCAATCTCTTGCCCATGCAATTCTCTAAGACTATATACATTGCAGAGCTGGAATCACTATGCATTGATAAAGGAAGATCTTTCCTAGGAGATCCCAATATAGATGAAATCATAAGTCAGTCCAAAATATAAGTTTAATAATATTATCTTGGAGGAAGAGCATAAGGTTGTTCTTGTTTTTGTCCTTCGTTTTTGAAGAGGACCATGGCATCAAGCAAATGATGATGTGACTTTCAGTTGACTTTGATATATAAAAAGAACAAAATCAAGGGTACTCACCTACACCACTTAAAAGGCATCAGCAGGACTATTCTAGTACTGATTACATGAGGAGGGCAAGAACACAAAGTTATGGAGTGGGTGGGAGTGGGAAGGGCTGGGGAGCTGGAAGGAGAGGTACTTAACTCAAGTTAACTAGTTAAGTACCATATATACAACTATATGTAATTTAAGATAGAATGAGAAGCCCTCTATTCTGGCCCTGTCAATTTTTATATGTATTTGTAACTCCTCATCTTGTTCTATTGTTTCTGAATTTACATATTCTCATTTTCCTTGTAATTAAATCCTAAGAAATTCACTCCAATCACAGGATCACAGATTTGGAGCTTGGGGGGATTTAAAGTTCATCTACGGTAGATGGTACAGTGGATAGAAGGCTGGGCCTGTAGTCAGGAAAACCTGAGTTCAAATGTGATCTCAGACACTTACTAGATGTGTAATCCTGAGTAAGGCCCTCAGCCTCTGCTTGACTCAGTTTCCTCAATTGTAAAATCTACATCACAGGGTTGTTGTGAACACTAAATGAGATAATATTTATAAAGCACTTAGCATAGTACCAGCATATAGTGGGTGCTTTATAAATGTTTATTCCTTCTCCTCACCCCCACACTCACCAAGTTCAACTCTCCCATGTTACAGTTGAAGAAATAAGCCCAAAGCAGTTAATCACCTGCCCAAGAACATAATTGGGATTTGAACTCAAACTTTCCAATGTTAATAATCCAGCATACAATATCACGGCTGTGATCTGGACTATGGAGAGACAGGAAGAAAAAAAGAGAGAAGAGAAGAGAGGGGTCAGTGGGAAAGGGCACCTGGAGAGCATGGCACCAGCAGAGCCGGGTTTTCAGAGGCTTGGGGCAAATCTCTGAACTCAGGGAGCCAGAATTAGCCCAGGAGCCAGGCAGGTCCAAGAGGCTCAGGGCCTGCCTCCACTGAGGTTCAGGGATTAAGGCAGTTTAGTAAAGACTACAAGGTGAAAGTCTCCAGGGCTAAAGGCAGGGTTCCAGAAGAGAGAGAAACTTATCCTATACCAAGTTAAGCTTTGATAGAAATCTTTGGTATCCTGGGAAGCTGACTACAGGCTAGTAGGGCCTAAGGCTGGTTCTTACATCCTCTAAATCCTGCTTACTCCACAGGTGCCATTCTCTATAGTTCCCTGGAATAGATACATAATAAACAGCCAAGCAGCTCCTGGGAGTATAGAAAAACCAGAAAGTAGTTAAGTTTATGTTCTCCTTTTGGATTTTTCTCCTGCACTGTTTTTCTCCACACAGACCCCACTCCCTTAACCACCCCCCCCAAGAAAGCTACAATAGGCATTCCATCATCTCAGGCCTGCTTCGATGCCGACTTCTCATGACTTTCCTTGCTACTCAGAGTTTGCTGCAACTAGGTCTCTTTCTAATGTCTTCTCTTCTCCTATCTTCCTTTCCTTGAAATTTCCCCTTTATATAATGCATCCATTCAGGGCCATGACATCAATAAATTAACTTGATAAACCAGCTTCCTACAAATAGGGAAAATAGCCCTGCTCCCAAATAACTTATGTGTGTTTTCAGCATGGGAGGCCTTCTAGAGACAGTGCCCTCCACTTTGATGCATCACTCATCAATGACTCTGATGGAGAGAGGGAAGAGTTTCAAGCTACAGAGAAGGGGAGGTGAATCTATGAGAGAGATATTTTTCAGCATACAAACTGATTGACACCCTCCAAATTACAGGGCATCGGTCATCCATTCCACTTGTACAGTAATAGGTTGGCTCTAGGTTGAGATTTTCAGATTGGATACAATGCCACACTATCATTTGAATTGTGCTTGCAGGCAAAGGCCAAAGGAAGGGGAGAGAGGAACAGTTTTATAGTGAATCTGATTGCTACAATAGTAATAATAATACTTCACAATTGCACATCATCTCTAAAAACACTTCCATATCCCTTGCCTCATTTGATCCTCACAATAACTCTAAATCTCATATTACTACCATAGCCCCATTCTACAGATGGAAAAACTGGATTGATCTTGAACCCAGATCTTTTCATTCTGAATCCAGAGTTTCTTCCATTAACATTGCCTACCTCCCAGCTATATCTTTAGGGTAGGGGAACAGCCAAAAAAAAAAATGCTATCTCCTTCCTAGTGGGATGTTTTTGCCTGAAATAAACATAATTGGTTTGTTTGTTTTTTTAGTTCTCTTCAACTCTGTTTCTGTACAGGCAGCATTATCATGTCCTTGTTATCTCAGATGGAAATTAGACTGATCCTAACTTCATCATGGACCAGATTTAAAATGTGAACAGGGAAATAGCCCTGGAGGGATAATCTATCTAATCTATCTATCTACTTATTTACCTATTATTTTTATACAAATACCTGCCAGCTGGATCTAAAAGAAATCAATATTGGACAAGCATGTAGAGTTTCCCTTTTGGAATTTTCTCTGGCTTCCATGAGACTGCCCTAAATATACCACTCACAGAGACTTCATAATAAGCTTTGTTTTCACACTGATCCTCAGGCTCCAAATGGAGATATGGAGAGGGAGGCAGGGAGGAAAAATTCAGCTCTAAATTTTTGGTGTTTATTAATAATAGCTAACAATGATATATAAGGTTCATGTTGTTCATATCACAATAGCACGGTGGAATGAAAACTGAATTTCATACGGAAGGATGTGGATACGGAGCCTGTCTCATTGCTTGTGTGACCTTTGACAAGTCATATGCTTTCTCTGGGCCTCAGTTCCTCATTTATAAAATGATGGGTTTGGCCTAGATGTCCTCTATGGTTTCTCATGGCTCTAAATCTGTAATTTCTCTCATTTACTCTGAGACAGGTAACACAGGATTTTGTGAATGACAAAACTGAGACTCAGAGTAGCTAAATAATTTATCTTTGGTCACCCAGATGGTAGATGTCAGAGGCAGGATTCAAAACCAGGTATACACAAATCTTTCCTAAGTCAACTCTAAAGATCTTAACCACTATATCATGCTCTCTTTGTTTAATTTGCCTGTTTATGAGTTATTTATATAATAGCATTGCTATTGAGGCAAAAACTGTAAGCCCATTTCTGACTCTCTCATTTTATAAATAAGGAAGCTGAAGCCCAAAAAGGAAAAGTGGCTTGTCCAGCATCACATACTTAGTTAAATGGTTTTGCCACTTATAATTCAACATCTAAGTTCGAATCCCAGGTCTTCTGTTTCCTACTACATCACACTACCTCATGAACCCTAAATGTATAGTTCTGTACCCTAAATGAGTATACTCTAAGTATATTACTTCTTCTGCTGTAATCAATTTAGCCCTTCACCTAGCCCCCCAAAATTATGTGATCTGATTAAAGAAAACAAGGGGTTGATTTCTGGGGAGGGGTGAAATATAGCGAGTCACCTCTAGAAAGGTTGGATAACCTTTAAGACCACATAATAAGAATGTATACATATTTAAAAGTTCTTATGAAAACTAAAGCATTGGATAGCAATATAATGAAGAACAGATTTGTACAGCGGATAAACTAGCTTGTGAATAATAGTGATGTTAATAGAGAACTCTGTTATTCATAAAGGTGCTTATGTACATTATCTCATTTGACCCTCATAATGACCCCATGAAACTAGTGCTACATATATTTTTATGCTGATTTGTGGAAACTGAGGCTCAGAGATCTGAAGTTTTCCAAACTCCTTATCCTCCTGTCATCCAAGACTTTTTACAACCTTTTCACAGCAATTCTTATCTCCCACTACCTCTCCACATGAATAACCCCTTCCAAACAAAGTGCCCCTGAATACATGACTCCTGACTCTAAACCTTTGTTCAGGCCATTCTCCAAGCTGGGACATGCCAGAGTTTAGACCTGAACCCAAGTCTTGGGGCTCCACATCCAATGCTCTTCTCCCCTGTGCCATGCTAATTTATTCTCAATAGCCCAACCAGAAACTGACTCCTAAGATCAATGCTCTGATACCCAGACCTTAATTCTCAGGGTGGCAACAAATCTCCTACTTATCAATCCCTATTTTCTAGGATTAAGAGAAGGATCTTAAATTTACCTTCCTTTGAACTCAAATCAACTGCTTGGCTCCAACCTGTTCTTCCTGTGGTTTCCATGCTGTGATTTTCCCATGTATTCCCCAGCATCTCCACTACAATTAGATCAGAAAACAAAGAAATAAGCCCTTATCAGTGATTTATGCCAATATCCTGCAATACCATGGAAGAGATGTTTTGATTATGTGGTTTTTCATTACTAAAAAATGCTATAGCATAATAAATTAATTCAATGTTGTGCACTTATCTATTAGACACATTACTATAGAAATATAAAAATGTTAATTATTCATTATCATCACTCTGATTATTTGTTGTGGCTGATAATTACATTGAATGTATTTTATATCAGTAATAACCTTCTGTCTACATTTACAACATATCATATCTTGGGGGCTTGTCAAGTTTTTTCCCAAAGCCTTTTCTTTATTAAGACACAGACCTCAGGAGTACATAACCTTTATGTTGATGCCTGATTTTTTTCTTTCATATAAAGAGCAAATATTATAGATTAATTAATCCAGGGTGATTATAATTTAATCACTCTTCCTCTGGCTTCACAGGGGATTTGGCTTTTATTCAGTTGCTCATTCATATTGTTATGAAGAATAAATGCAGTCATAAAATATTTGTGTGCGCCTAATTCATGGAACAACTAACCCAAGCACAGGACCCGGAAGCAGCAAATACAGCTTTGCTTGGTTTTGGCCAGCTCTTGTGCTCATTCAAGCTGTTCTTTCCCATCTTGGCAACATGTTATAGTTGTCTAACCACATGATATGGCAGGGACTCCATTTGCAAACAGTCAGAGAGACACATTTGGCTAAGGGACTGTTACAAATTAGGAGTCTTGGAATTTCACATCCTTGACTGTGAGCTCCCTACCCATGCCTCATTTTGTGAGGCGGTGATATGTTACTTTGCAGGGTGTCTCTGCTTCTTCCAATCTTTTTACTTTATTGTCAGTGAAAACAATGACTCCTTCACAAATAACTCTAGTTTCAATGGGTGATTTCATTCCATTTTCTAAAGGAAACGTATGCTCCCAGTGCTTAGGGAACTTAGGGAAATGGCCAGACCGGTTCAGAATGGAGGGCTTAGTCCAGAATTTTCAACGCCCATCTTGTTGGTGGGGTTGCCTCTTTCCTTTAGGTAAAACACCATTTGGAATTTAGGGTACAGCTGCTGTGCTGAATAGTTGTACTCCATAGTACTCTGGGACTAAGTGAAGGAGTAAACAAAAGATAACTGTGGGATTGGTGGTGGGGAGGAAGAAATTACGGATATTCAACCTAAGGCCCAGTACTACTCAAGCATAAGAAGTGGAAAGGATCCGGGTGATCCAAATTTAATCCATATAAAAGAAGCCTAGACTCCAGGTAAATAAATTGTTTCTTTGAACTCTAGAGAGCAAATTTAACTTAAGTGTCAGATGATTTAGAAAGTATTTATTGAGTAGCTACTGAGTGCCTAATCAAGTGCAAATAGAAACAAGAAGATGCATCCTTGCTTTTCAGGAGTTTGTGTCTTGTTTGGAAATGAGATATATTCACATAAAACAATGAATAAGGTAATTAATGCTAAATTATGTGGTTTCTAGGTGGGAAAGGGAAGTGGACTTAGAAGTTTAGAGCTAAAGGAAATTTCAGAAATCATCTAATCTAATATGTTTATTTTACAGAAGAGGAAACTGAGGCCTTTGAAAGGCTAAATGACTTGCCCAGGACCACATGATGGAAGTAGAGACAGGGCTAGAATCCAGAGCTAGAACCCTGGTCTTCAATGTACCAGAGGGAAAGAGCACTGGCTATCAAGTCAGAGGGCCTGGATTCAAATCCCGCCTCTGATAGTTACTACCTATATGGCCTTGGGCACGGATCCCAGCTTCCTCCTCTGTAAATGATAAGACTAGACTAACTGAATTCTAAAGTTTCTTCCAACTCTGTTCCTATAGTTCCCAGTCCATTGGTATTTCCACTATAGTAATCATAACTAGCATTTATTTAGTTCTTTAAGATTTGCAAAGCACATTACTTATGTTGCAAGGGCTGTCTCCCACATGTAGCGTGGGAGTATTACCTTGTGGCTTGAAAGGAGGCCGAATAGACATCTCTAACCTCTTCTCCACACCCCACACACCTCACCCCTGCCTTTCTCCTAGAGAGATTTTAATTCCTGCTAGAAGGGGAAATAGGAGGTTGGGGTCACTCTGCTCTCCTCAAAGGGAGGTGGTACCAGGCTACAGTTATATCTATCCATTCCCTTCAATATTGTTAGGGTAGAGGATGCGGTTTTCAGGTTCAGACTAGGGGGGAAAGGAGGACCGCAAGCTTTATATCCACAAATTGATTTCCTTCTCACCAAATGCCAGTTCCACAATGAACACACAGAGGAATTAGCAAAGAAATCCATTTATCCAAGTCTATAGATAAATAAAAATTAGAGAAAGTATATACAGGACAATATATACTAAATAATACAGAGTAAGAGTTCTCCCACTGCTGCTGAGGTAACCCAGCTCCACCAAAAGAGAGTCCTAGACCTCACCTAAGGAGAAGTTCTCTGCAATCTCTAATATAGTAAACTGGGGATAAGGACATAATGAAGACAGCCCACTCCTCTCATGAGGGCCTTTTCCCATCGTCTTTTCCTTTGTCAACCTAAAGTAGGCTTGGCATCTTCCATTTTCTCTCTCAAAGCTAGAAGCCAAAAGCACGCAAAACCCAAAGAAACCTGAAAAGACTTGAAGACAGTCTCAAATCAACTGGAAATCCCATCCCTTACTTTTTTTTTAATCAAATGCTTTATTTACTTTATTTACTTCTAGTTTACATCATTCATTTCACCCCTTACTCTTTTAAATTCTACTCCCTTCCCCCATCCAGGCACAGGGCATTGGTCTCCACCAATGAGGAAAGAATCCCATACTAATGAGCTTCGGACCTTAGGATACAAATATGATATCTCATTGGATCCCCACAACAGTCTTTTGAAGTAGGTGTTATTATCTCTGTTTTACAGATGGATAAACTGAAGTTAAAAAAGGTTAAATGACTTGTTCAGGATCATACAGCTAGTAAGTGTGCAAAAGAGGTCTTCCTGACTTCAAAACCAATGTTCTATCCATTGGGCCATCTTGCTACTTCTACTACTATGCCACAATTCTGGGTGTGGTAGCATATGCCTCTAATCCCTACTACTGGGGGAATCAGAGGCTGATGAATCACCTGAGCTCAGGAGTTCTATACTACAGAAGAACCAAGAGCTGAATGTGTGTCTACACTAACTGCCACCAATATGGTGAGCCCCAAGAGTAGGGTCCACCAGGATGACTAAGTAGAGTGAACTAAGCCATGTCAAAGACAGAACAGGGCAAGTCTTCCTCACCGTTCAATGGTGGGCTCAAGTCTATGTGTGGCTACTGCACTTCTAGCTTGGATGAGTTGGAAAGAACCATTTTTTTACTTCAAAAACAAAAACAACTCTACCAAATGAATGCAGTAGTTAGGAATGACTTCTCAGAGGTTTGATGAGCTGGATTTTGAAGTCTGGTAGGATTTGCATTGTTGCAAAGAATTTGAGGGGTGTTTTGTGGGAGGAGAGTGGAATTCAAGGCAGGGGGAAGAGTATGATCAGATGAAACGACATAAAAAACCACAGAAGCAGTAATGGGAATGATATACAAGTGAGTAGAGGAATGAACTCTAAAAATATCTTACAATTCCATAGCATATTATGTCTTTCAAAGGACTTTTGAGTATAATTTCATATTTTCACAATAACTTTCTGAAATAGGGTCAAGAATTTTTACCCCCAATTTACAGAAGAGGAAATTGAGGCAGAAATAGACTTAAATGACTTACCAAAAGTCACACAAATGGTGGAAGAGCAGCAATTTCAGGTTCCTAATCTTGTACTTTGTTCACTGCATTAAATTACCTGATTTCTTTTAGGTTAAACAATGAAGTGACTCAATTCATCATCAGCTAGGCCATTACTGAGGAGATGAGGCAGTTCCTACCTCTGCAATATATTTAGAGACAGTAGAAGTCTCTTCAGACCAAACATATCTTCCCCACTACCTTGCTTGCTACTGAACCCCAAATTCCCACCTTTACCCACTCTTAAAGATTAAGGCATTGAAAGCCTCTCTTAAAATACAATTATGTTATCTTGAGGATACTGCTGAGAGGGCACCACTGTCCTTGCAGGCCCGAAGGCTCACAGTCTAGCTATCATCCTTGACTCCCCTCTCTCTCAGTCCCCCAAATCCAATCTGTTGCCAAGTTCTTCCTATTTACCTTTGTCCCATCTCTCCCACACCTTCCCTTCTCTCTTCTGACAGTGCTACAGCCTTGACCTCTCCCTTATCATCTCATGCCTGGACTACTACAATAAACTGCTGGTCAGTCTCTCTGCCACAGGTCTCTCCCCTCCCCACTTCACTGGCCACTCAGCTCCTCTTAAATTAGTTTTGACCACGTCAACCCCAGCTACTCAATAAATTCCAGTGGCCCCCATTATCTCCAGAAACAATGATAAAATCCCTTATTTAGTATTCAAAGTCCTTCATAACCTGGCCCCTTCCTACCTTCTAGTATTCTTATATCTTACTTTTCTCCATAACTTGGGGACATTGGCCTCCTAGTCATTATATATGTCTCCTTACTATATAGGCTTTACTATACTACCAAAGGGGCTCATCACACACACACACACACACACACACACACACACACACACACACATACACTAAAGGTTAAGGATATTGCATTTACAGGGAAGGTCACCAGACTTGGGGACAAAAGATATGGATTTGAATTCTGCTTCTGCTTAGTAACTATATAAACCTTTCCAAGTCTGTTCACCTCTCTAGGCCTCCATTTCCTCATCTTTAAAATGGGAATAAGACCTGCCCTACTTTGCACATGTAGTTGTGAATATCAAATGAGTATTGAAGTATTTGAAAACTTTGAAAAAAAGTTCATGTGTGTGTATAAATACATATATGCAATATATGTATTATAGTACATAGAGTAATATAGCATATACAACAAATGCAGTAGCTATGTGATGAAGTAGATAAAGTACTAGGCATAAACCAGGAAGACTTGAGTTCAAATCTTACCTTAAATGCTTACTAGGTGTGTGACTGTATACAAGTCATTTAACCCATTTGCCTTGGTTTCCTCATTTATAAAATGGAAATGGCACCTACCTTTCATGGTTATTGTGAGGATCAAATGAGATCATTGTAAAGGGCTTGGCACAGCTAAACAAAGAGAGGCTGTTATTACAATATTTACTAATGCCATTGGTCTGGTTCAATATTAACCATTTTGACCTCACACTAGATTAGTATATCTATGTTGTTCTGGCAGAGCTAGGCTATGGGACTAGACTTTAGGATGATGTCATGATTACGAATTGATCCCTAGGAAGACTAAGCCTTGCTAGGACGGCACAATGAACGTCTTTAGACACAGATTAGGCAACAAGTTTTGCTTTAAATTCATTTCCTAAATCTGCTTCTGACTTTCTGAATTTTGCCACCATACGTCAGTTGCCATGTTACCTGGGATTTCCCTCACTGGAGTATCTTTACCCTGAAAAATCCATCCATCTCTTCATTCTTATCACCTGGGAATTTCCCCCCCCCCCATCATGCTGGCCCCCCTTTTCTCATGATTATTAAATTCCTCCCAGGCCTTCTATTTTAGGGAAGGGACAGGTTGGTCAATCTTCATTCCCCTCCTGGTGCTGCTTCTAATTTACCAGACTTTGACACCATGTCCCATATGTGGGCTCTCTCCCCTTCCTCCCCATTCTTTCCTCTTTCTTCCATATTCAGCTCCTTTTTTTCCTGCTGTCTTCTCCCATTAGAATGTAAACTCTTTGAGGGCAGGAACTGTCTTTATTTTTTATTGCATGTGCTTAGGAGAGGGTCTGCACATAATAAACACTTAATAAATGCTTGTTGCCTGTAATTGCACATTAATTTTTAAAATAAGAGTTATTAGTGATTATTAACTGACTATGCTAAACTATTTTAAAAGCAAGTTCTATTTGTAGGGGGGGAAGCATAATTATGTAGAAAAGCATGATAAGTTTTGACTCAGGTAATCATACCTTTGGAAGAAAATCTGGCTAGTTGAACCATGAAGTCTGAGAAAAGGTACCATTGTCTACCTGACTGACAGTTTGTCTGAGCTGTAGACATGCTGTTTTAGAGTCAATAAAAAGTCTCATGCACATTAAACCCACCAGTCCCGATCTATAAATTGATAGAAAACAAACACCAAAGCTGCTTGGTCCTATACCCAGAAGACAGCTGCTGGACAGACTGTCCAGGTTCAATAGCTCCCTCCTGTGGGCTTGAAGCAAACTGCTCAGCTTCCCCCAACCCTAGAATCTAGACCCCAGTCCTGGGTGCCACCCTCTGAGAACCCTCCCAGCCTTCACTGAGTAGCCTTATGTAAATTGCTTAAGCTCTCTAGACTTCAGCTATTTTGCCTATAAAGAAGGGAAAATCAATTTTACCATTGATCCCCTTCACAGACTTCTTATGAATGCTGACTGCCCTGAGGTTCTGCTTTCCTGATTGGTCACTCCTTGCAGGGACCAATATTTCAGGAAGATACCCAACCATGTTTCATCTCACTCATGCCTTGCTTACTCATTGGATTTTTCTTCCTCCTCACCAACCACCTCTCCCCAAGCTCTAAGCCATGTTTCCCCTCTCCCCTTTGTGTGTTGTCTTCCTCCACTAGAATTTAAATGTGTTTTTGCTTGACTGTACATGTTTATAACAGGGGTTCTTTCTTTCTTTCTTTCTAATGAGTTTGTGGAGAGGAGAGAGGGGAGAGGAGAGAATACCCACTTATATGGAGCTTATAATGTTCCAGGTACTATGCTAAGTGCTTTTGATTCTGGAGGAGAAGGTGAAGCTGGTGACCTTGTACAGCCTCCCTCACTCAAATCAAAGTCAACCGCAAGTCATGTCGTCATCTCCCTGATGCTTTGCAAACGAAGAACAAACACAGTAAGTGCTTTATGAATATTATCTCATTTGATCCTCACAACAACCCTAGGAGGTAGGTGCTGTTATTATCCTAATTGTACAGTTGAAGAAACTAAGGCAAGGTCAAACAGCTAGTAGATATCTAGAGCTGAATTTGACCTCAGATCTTCCTGACTCCAGACCCACTGTACCACCACATCCACCATACCACCTAGCTGTTCCAGGCGGGAAAGAGAGAAGGCAAAATTTTTTGACTGAATAAAACATATATGTGTGTGTACATATACATATGTGTATATATATACATATATTATATGAATATAAGTCTTTTGAGACACAGAATGTCTTTTTTGCTTTTATTTATGCACCGTGCTAAACTCAAAACCTGGTAAATAGTAAACATTTAATAAATGCTCTATCTGGCTGACCTTCAGAAAACTATGAAGTCAAAGCAGTTTTCTTCAATGTCTGTTCACTGTCCCACCCCTTTCAATGTCCTCCTTCCTCTTCTTGGTTCTTGTATTTTAAAAGAAATCATTTTATTAATGCCTTTTATTTTTAAACTACCTGTATTTCCTAATGTATCCCACTGGAGGCTTTTTCAAAGCTCCATCACATATAACAAAGGTAAAGAGAGAAAAATAGTTTGGCAAACTTTATCAGCACATTGAAAAAGTGAAATAATATGCCTTGTTCAATGTCCATAGCTTCATCCATAAGATAATCTCTTGAAAAAAAAAGGTCGCTTTTTTATTTCTTTATTTTGGTGAACCTTGCATTTTAAATAAGAGACTTGTGATCGAAAGAATGTCTTTCTCATAATAAATCCCATTTTTTCTCATTTCTATTTTTCTATTCAATTTTGTTTTCTCCTGAATAAAAATTCAACAGTCTGGTGGGTAGGTAGGAAGATATTTAGGTGTAGAGACCACTCACCTCATACCAAGTAGGTAGTCACAAACCCAAAATATTAGGCCTGTCATGCGTCCAATATCTTCTCTTACATGGATTATCTTCTTGGTTTTTCATCAGGTTGTGTACCTCATAATGCACCTTAGATGCTGAGAACAACTCATCCCAGTGGAGTCATGAGGTATCCCATTCGAGACTTTCTCTCTCTGTCTCTTCCTTTTTTTCTCCCCCCAACAGTAGGGAAAGGGTTATGCTATGCTTTAAGGAAGTTGGAAGAGAACTTTGCATAGTTCCTTTGATTCTTCACTTCAAGGCCTATTGGGAATTGACGATGAAAGTTAGAAAAGTCTCCAGTTATAATAGATTTAGGGCCATAAGGGGCCTTCACAGGCCATTTAATTCAAATCTTTTATTTTACAGATGAGGAAACAGAGGCACAGAGAGCTTACTCAATTTCACCAACGTAAATAGAAACATAGGAAGGAACCAATCTCAAGTCTTCTGACTCCAAAGTCAGTGCTTTTATCACTAAGGTAGGACACTGAGATGGGAAGAGCTGGATTTGTTTCCTTTGACCACCAATGAAGAAACTTTTCTTGTTAACCCTAAAATAACCAAGCGTCAGGACAGTACCTTTTGCATAGTAGGCAATTAAGTACATTTCAGGGAAGCAGCATAGGACAGTGAAAGGATTTCTTGCTCTGGAGCCAGAGGGTATGGTTTCAGATCCTACCTCTGCTGCTTAGTATCTGTGTGACTTGAGGCTAGTTACTTTTCCTCCCTGGGTTCCAGTTTCTTCATCTGTAAAATTGCTTCTTCAAGTTCTAGATCTATGATACTGTGAATTTAGTTGAGTCAATTAATCATTGAAACCTGTGTTGAACACTGTGAATGACAGAAATAAGTAAGACATGAACCCTTCCTTTGAGCAGTTTACAATATAGCTAAGAAGAAAAAATGAATCCACAAGGCCCAACAGAAATATTGAACCCTATGGTTGCTGATTCTAAGGGCAACAGAAATAGAGAGAAGAGAAAGGTTAATATAGGCTAGAATAACTGAGGAAGGCTTCCTGGAGGTGGGGTCTGAATTGGTTCTTGAAGAATAAGGTTGGTTATAATCATCTAGGTGGCGAGTTATAATCTTTTAAAAGCAAAGGGTTTGGGGTTTCCCCAAAAAATACTTCACAGATTTCCTGGGCCAAAATGACACCCCAAGCAAATTATCGGGGGTGCTGTCATTTTTGCTTGAATTTCTGGCAGTCATTCCCCAGTTGTTTAACCAATCCAAAGTTCCCATAAAGCTTTTCTAGACCTCAGAGAAACATTTGGCCCTTTGATTCATCCTCATTCAGAAAGATTCTACAGTCAATGACAAAACCTTTGACAAGCCAAAGCAGTAAATGCTAAGAAGCTAAATGAATGCACTGTTTTCAAATCATTAATAACACTGACAATGCTAATAACGTTTGCATGAAAAAAAGAGAACAGGAGGGGGAAAAACAATGACATGTTCTTGGCCTGAATCTTCCGATCTGTCATCTTTTGCTTTCCTGTTATAAATTCCCATTGGAGAGGACTTTCCCTATTCCACCCCTCAACTCTATTTGGCAGATGTATTGGTCAAGATGGCTGTTGTTGGCTTTGGGTCCATGATTGCTGCTCTCCAAGCAATTCTTCAATAGTTATAGTGACCAAAGGAAAGAAAAGAGGAAACTGTGGGTTTAGGCACCAAAATACAGAAAGAAAGGATAAACCCAGACACTGAAATCCACAAACTCTCTGTTGAAAATAATCACAATAAAATCAGACTTGTCACACTGGATAAGACCAACAGCATAGAGATGGCCACCTTTTTCTAGGGCCATTAGGAGAAACTAGAAGGTAAAGTCAAGCTCTTATGTCTTGGAATAAAAAAAAATATCCAAGTGCTTATAACAGATTTGTAAAAATCAATCTCCTGATGCCTGAGTTCTTCTGCTTTACCCAGACAGTGCATTGTTGTCTTTCTCTCTAATGTTACCATACTCTCATACTGACTCTTACTGCTTATCTAGATTTTACCTCTAGTTTCTAGGGCCTCTGCTTAGCAACCTATATTTCTGATAACAAATCCTTGGCTCAGCCAATGAATCAATAAGCATATGGAAAGTGACTGCTGGGAACCAGGCATGGTTCATTGTTCTGTACAATTTAGAGTTATTTTTCTTCTTTTTCTATAATTTCTGATTTGGAGATCTCATCGATTTCTGTGAGTTTAATTATCCTTTTCTATGTGGTTGACTCACAGATGTATATATGAACTTAATCTCTACTGATCTCCAGTCCCACTAACTGCCTATTGGTCATTTCCCACTGAATGTCCCATAGGCATCTCAAAGTCAGTATGTCCAAAACAGAACTCATTATCTTTTACTCAAAACCCACTTGACTTCTGAACTACCATGTTTCAGTTGCAGGTACCACCACCATTCTAGTCACCCAGGATCCTTCTGGTAAAGATTTTGAGGCAAGGGATAATAGCTTGTTCATCTTTGTATCCTCTATAGTACCTAGAACAGTGCCTTCCCCATAGCAGGCAATTGATATATTTTCATTAATTGGATAAACTTATTAATGGCAAGGTGTTCTCATCCCTAGAGGATCAGGGTCAATGGACACTGTCCTGTTTTGCAGTACCTGCCATCTTTCAATTTTCTGAAGTAGAACAGGTTTGCATGAATGAGTTAAATGAGGTCCATTAAGATAAGCTTGCTGAAAGACAGTAGACAGATTAAGTTCTGTTTCTCATTCCACCTAGCGTCCAGGTCTGATTTTACATAGTTGATATCATCTACCTCTAGCCATGGCAGTATTAAAATTTATTTGGACTGTATATACGTCTGGATAATAATTGGCCCACTGGAGGAGAGTCTTATATGACCCTGGGAAACCCCAAATCATTTTCTCTGGCTTTTGGGCCCACCCAATGCAAGGAGAAAACAGATCTCTACAGGAAGAACACCAAAAAGGAGAGGTTTCTGGCTCTCTATGGCATTTAGTGCAAGACCTATATCCTTTACAATATAAATAAAACCTACTCTATGTTTGATTCCTTGGAAGTCTAAGTACCTATAAGACTAAATTAATTAAGGAGGAAGAGAGAGGGCCATACGTGGAAATCCCCAGTTCTACCTGGAATGGGGTAAATAAACTAGATTATTGAGCTAATGGTCACCCTTGGAAAAATTCCATTGAATAACTTTCACAGGTTCCATTTAAGTGAGAACAAATGAATCAAAGGATTTTTAAGGTCTTAAAAATGTGCCCAGGCCCTTTGCGTCAGGCAGGAGCCTATAATATAAGGATTTTAGGAATAGTGTTTCCTGTCTCTTGAAAGCTTACAAAATTCCATCCCCCCAAGAGTCCCAAAGATAAATGTTATTATTCTAATTTTATAGATGAGTAAACTCAGGTCCAGAGGAATTCAAAGACATGTCCCTAGTCACATAGCTAGAACACAAGTTGATAAAAATGCTTTTTTTTAAAAAAAGGTCCCGAATTTAAGAATACCTTTGAAGGACCAAGCAGCATCAATAGAGATAATATATTTTTAAAACTCATATTGCAAGGAAAATAGAAGTTGTAGGATGAAAATTTTTATTTCAAAATACTATTATCTGCTTATAATTATTTGCATTTAAAATATATTTAGATAGATAGGAGAAATTATAGTAAATTTACAGCAAAATTATTTTTTAAGTCAATTTAACATGCCTGATTCTTCTACTTATTACCAGGTACTATGCTACTATACAGGTAAAAGCCAGGGACACAAATACAAAGTTAAAGAGTCCCTCCCTTCCAGGAGTTTACATTAGAATAGGGGTAGGTAACATATATATGAGAGTGGTAACCAGGAAAGAGATGGTCTGGGGAGTCAAAGGGCTGGTTAGTTGATCCATGATGCTGTCAATGGATATATTCTCTCCAAGATCAATGGCAGCATGGCAGTATTGATTTGAACATTGAGCCCAAATCAAGGAGGAATGGGAGAAGGTGGATGAGGTTAGGCATGTGGTAGTAGGACAAATGGCACAATGGAACCAAAGTGGCTGGATAGATTTAGGGACATGAAGCATGGTTTATTCTGATAATCCGGGGTAAACTCTAGTCAACTAGTCAAGTTTTCACTGACTTGCTCACTAATAAAAAAAGCTTGGCCCAAGGAGTTCCAAACCTGGGTACATTAACGTCCCCACGGAATAGAGCATATGAAGTGCTTTTCTATGTGGGGAGAAATAGGACCCAAGACGGCAAGATGATCTGGAGTGGATAACCGAATAAAGAAGTCAGGACTAAGTTCCAGATCACCCAACTTCAAGTCCTCTGTATTTCCACTATACCATGCTTAATTTTCTTTTGAATCATCCTCCAAGTTATTTGCATTTTAATAAGGGCATTCTGAAAATATAACCAAAGAATGGTTATCCTCTTTAGCAAGAGAGGGCCCCAGTACTCTTTTTTTTTCTTCTCTTTTTTGGGGGGAGAAGGTAGGGCAATTGGGGTTAAGTGACTTGCCCCAGGTCACACAGCTAGTTTTTTGTGTTACATGTCTGAGGCCAGATTTGAACTCAGGTCCTCCTGCCTCCAGGGCCAGTGCTCTATTCACTGTGCCACCTAGCCACCCTCCCCCCCGCCCATCCCAGTACTCTTGAAGTTAGAGAATGAAAGTAACTATGTACATGAAAGGCCATCCAGGGTCTGCAAAGAACAGACAACTATCACCTCCTTCACTTCTTCACTTCTCATTTCCTTTGTACTCCCGCTTTCCCCTTCTATTCCCTACACACCTGGGCCTCCTTTGCTTCTGTGTGTGTTGGGGAGGGGTGGGGCAGTAAGAGAGAGGAAGGAGAAGGGGGATACTGAAGAGATTTCATCATATACCGTGGCAGGTCTTTGAAGGAAAATGTTATGGAAGTTAATTAAATGAACAAATAGAGAAATTGCACCACAGACACATATGTCATCCTTCCCTCAACATTCCAGGAAAATGGTAGGAGTCCTTCTCTTTAAAGGACCAGGATTCTGAAAATGCAATAGAAAGGACTTGCTGATTACATTCTAGAAGTCTATGATGTTTCCCATCAGGAAGTGAAATATTATTACATACCCCATAGACATAAACCCCATAGACAACATGTTTAATGGTAAAGTCAGAAAAATTTATTTTCAGGATTCTTCCAGCTCCCCTTTACTCTTCAATCAATCAACCAAACAGCAAGTATTTATTAAGAAATCTACTATGTGAGGCATCGTGCTAAGCTCTGGGGATGCAAAGACAAAATTAAACCATTCTCTGCCCTCAAGGAACTTACAGCCTAATGGAGGAGACAACATGCACATATATAGGTACATGCTAGGCAAGTGCAAATAGTTTATATGTACCATGTAGTGGAAGTCAATAGTTGTTCCCTTCTCCCTTCCAGCACTTGGCCATCCACATCAGTAAGCCAGGATCCTGGTGGTATTCCCCTGTTACCCAGGAGTCTTGCAACCTACTTGTCCTTTCTGAGGATTAGAAAGCAGCCCCCAAAATCCTGCCATACCCCAATATCACCAGAATGCTACCATATCTCTTCCTTTCCTATCAATTCCAAGTCTTAAGTCCCATTTCCTGTCATGAGTCCCCTTCCCTCTGAGCCTTGCCAAGTAACAGAAATAAATAAATTTCAACTAAATCACAAAAAATGGTAATCTAGGCTTAATCAATTACTCTTTGAAGATGATAGTATCATGGGATCTAGAGCTGGAAGGGGGCTGCAGAGACGGTCTGGTCTTACCTCTCATTTTATAGATAAGGAAAGTGATAACACACTTGAATTTTACCATCAGCTTCCATGCCCTAAAGTAAAAGAACTGGGGGATTTCCAGCTGTGTAGCAGAGTCAATAGAGAGGAAATATGGGAGTAGTGGGGCCTTTCATCCTCTTCAGGTCACATAGCAACAGCCCTGCTTGGGACAAAGAAGATCAATTGGCCCTTGCCCTTAAAAACTTCACAGTTTAATAATAGAGAAAATGAAAGAAACAAGCAAATCGATCAATCAGCAAACAAGAATCTATGAAGCACTTCCTGTGTGCCAGGAACATGAGAGGGAATCTGGCTTGCCCGAGAGAGTGCTGGCTTCAGAGCTAGGAAAACCTGGGTTCGAGGCTCATCTCAGTCCCCTAACTGAGTGATCCTGGACATTTAACTTCGCAAGGCTTTAGGCAACTCTCTGAGGGGAATAAAGTTTGACCAGAAGATTCCAATCTACATTAGCAGGGGGAATCATTCTCAGTTTTCAGTTTGCTCTACCAAAGAATTTATCATTCTAATCCCTATTCCTGTATGTCAGGCATGATGCTAAGTGCTGGAGCTACAAAGATAAAGTAAAAATAATACCTTCTTGAGGAGTTCATATCTCTAATGGGGAAGTCAATATGTGCACATACAAGATTTGTACAAAACACATATTGAGTAGAAGGAAGCTAACTTTGGAAGTCAACTACTACTAGTAGGCAGGAGGCCTGGGAAAGGCCTCCTGAAGAAGGTGGCATTTGAGCTGTCTTGAGGGTAGCTAGGTAGTATAGTAGATAGAGTCCTGGGCCTGGAGTCACTAAGACATCTTCTTGAGTCCAAATCTAGCCTCAGACACTTACTAGCTGTGTGACCCTGGGCAGGTCATTTAACCCTGTTTGCCTCACTTCCCTATCTGTAATATAAACTAGAGAAGGAAATGGCAAACTGCTCCAGTATCTTCTCCAAGAAAATCCCAAACAGGGTCATGAAGAGTCAGACACAACTGAAATGACTGAACAAGAAGAATGAAGGAAGCCAGGGAGACTAAGAGGCAGAATTGGGGATGGAGAGTCTTCTAGGCTTGGAGATGGGAGGAATGCTTTTGCTCACCAAAGGTAAGTGTGGCTACACAACAGAGAGCATGCAAGGGAGTAAAATATAAGAATTGTAAAAAATAATGTGCATCCCAAAAGTCTTAGTGCAGTTTTAAGCTTTAACAGTTGAAAACTGCCCTAAACCTTTTGGGACACCCTGTATAGAAAGGGATCAGGATGTGAGGCATTTTAAATGTCAAACAGAACAACTCAGAGTTGATCTTAGAGGTATTAGGGAGCTGTGAAGTGTTCTTTGCATGGATTGAGAAATGGGTTGTCTCTAACACCAAGGAGATTCTTTTATTCCTTCCTTTGAGAGCTTATCTTTGTATCTCTGATAGTAGTAGGGACAGATGATAAAAAAAATAGCCTTCTCATAAGTTGGACCTGGACAACCCCCATGTTGGAAGATGTCACAGTTTGTCTTAGTGCAAAGAGGTCTCAACTATTTTTTTTGGTATCATGGACCCCTTTGTAGCCTGGTAAAGCCTGTGGACTCCTTCTCAGCATCATGTTTTTAAATGTATAAAATAAAAAACAAAGGGTTACAAAGGAAGGCAATTATGTTGAAATATCATTATTAAATTTTTTAAAAATAGGTGCCCAGGTTAAGAAACCCTAACGGAACTAGCACTCCCATAACTCTTTTCCTTTTTCTTTTTATGTTTTCTTTATTACTGTGAACTTTGTAAAGATGAATTTTTCAATATACAAAGAACAGAAGAGGACTGTGTAGGAAACCTACAACTACTTTTCCCAAGAGCAGGGGATTGGTTCTCAATTCTAGGCAAGTCCAACTTATGGCAAGGCTATGTTTTTGATCATCTTTCCCTGTCCCATCAGAAAAATGAAAGGCTACCTTTTCAAAATTAAAGACATAAATGAGGCAAATTGTTACCAAACCTATCTGTGCTACCTTCAGCATCCCAGACGTATCTCTTTGCTTAAATCCTGGGGCAGGGGTGGAAGGCTGGGTAGGAGGGGGAGAAAGTACTGAGAAAGGCAGAACCCCTATCCTGACTGCTGGAGAGCTAGAGTTTCTCATTTTAATTCTCTTTGATTGAACATTCATCTTTTTTCATTGGTTCATAGGCTATGTCACCTTGCTTTGCATCCTAAGCTCCTTTGTTCTTCAAACAGATCAAGGAGACTGAGGATTGAAAAAAGGTCACTGGATTCAGAGATTGGTTATTAGTAATTTTGGAAAAGACAAATTCAATTCAAACCAATCCAATAAACATTTATATTAAGTAGACTTCAACAGAAGCTAGATTGCAAAGGAGCGAAAAATCATTTGGTAGTGAGGAAGTAGAGACAGTATATGTCTTCCTAGAAGCTTATTGGTAAAGAGGAGCTAGGAGCAATCCTTCTTCCTAGAAGCTTATTGGTAAAGAGGAGCTAGGAGCAATAGCTTAAGGGAGGACATTTGTAAATTGAAGGGCATCCAGAGGAGGGGTTTCTAAGATTGGGGGAGGGTGCCTCAAGCTCATGCCATATAAGAATGTTTGAAGGAACTAGATATGTTTAGCCTGAGGATAATGAGACTTAGGGAGGAGGCCATGAGGCCTATGCCCAAGTAAAGTGAAAGACTGTCATAAAGTAGAGCATAGATTTCTGTGTTGACCCTGGGGCCAAGAACTAAGAACAATTAGAAGTGACAGAGGGACATATTTTTGGCTTAACATAAGGAAAAAAGCTTCCTAAAAATGAGAGCTATCCTAAAATGGATGGGCTTCCTTGAAAAGTAGTAGGTTCCCCCTCACTAGGGTTTTTCTGTCAAAGGCTGGGTAACTATACATTGGGGGTGTCATCAGGGGGATTCTTGGTTAGATAGGTACTTGTTGTTTTCAGTCATTCAGTTGTTCCTGACTCTTCATGACTCCAAGGACCATATCATGCCAACACTGTCCATGGGGTTTTCTTCCAAAGATACTGTTGTGGCTTGTCATTTTCTTCTCCATGTCATTTTACAGATGAGGAAACTGAGACAAATAGGGTCAAGTGGGAAGGGACCAATTGAGATTAGACTGTTGAGACAGATGGGTGATATGGTGGAGAGAGCTCTGGCCGGACCTAGAATCAAGAAGCATCCAAAACTAACTTCAAACACTTAGTTGTGTGACCCTGGGCAAGTCACTTATCTTTTGTGTGCTTTGGTTTCCTCATCTGTAAAATGCAGATAATAATGGCACCTATCTCCCACAGTTGTTATAAGGATAAAATGAGATAATATCTCATGAGATAATATTTGCAAAAGCACTTTGCAGACCTTAAAGTATCATGTAAATGCTTGCTGTGATTATTCTTAATATTAGTATTACTTACCATTACTACTATGTATTATTATATGCTTACTATGTCTATGACTACAGCATGAACTTCCAGATGACTCACTCATTCAGCCTGGTTTTGTTACTTTTTTTCCCAGCAGGATTCAGTGACTTGTGGGAAGATAAATGTTAGAAAGGAGTTACCCCAGACTGGTGATTAGAGGGAAAGAATGGCAGAAAGGCAAGGCACAAGCTTACGGAAAAGAAATCAGTTTGAAATGACTAATCATTAGGTCAAGATGATGTAGGTAGCAAAATGAAGCAATACTGGAAGAGTGTTAATTTTGTAGTCAATTGATTTGAGTTCAAACATCTGTTACTTCTTCTTAATGAGACCCTGGGTAAGACAGTCAGCTTCTATGAGCCTCAGTTTACTGACCTGTAAAATAAAGGGCTTGGCCTAGATGGCTTTAAGCTGCCTTCCAGCTCTTGATCTATGACAACCTGCCTGGAACCTTACATCAATTTAAAGAAATTCATCTCTCTTAATTCCTTATCATGTAACTCATGGAATCTATTACAAACCATCTTCTTCATTTGTAGGCTTCTAACTCCACCCCACCATTTCTCTCTCTCTAGATGACCTCTCCTCCTATCTAGATGATTAAATCTATGGTGTGAGTTCTCCCATTGCCCTTCATATATACCTCAAAACTTGTTAGTATTTTTCTCATCTTTACCTTCTTTCCTTTAGTTTCAGAAGATGAGTCATCCTCCCTGGCAACGCTAATACTATTAAATGTGTCCTTGATCCCATGTTGTTCTGTATGCCCCAACCATGTCTAATATTCCTCCCTTTTCTTCCATCTTCAGTCTCTCCCTCTATGCCATGGTGCTTATAAGGATGTCCAGATCTCCCCTGTTCTCTCCTTCTTATCTCATTCCTCTCTTTCAATACCAAATTTAAAAACAAAAGTACTTCCATTCCTCACCACCTAGTCACACCCAAATCCCTTCAGACTGCTATTCCCACCATCTATTAAAACTGTCTTAAAATCACAAATGATCTTGTAATTTCTAACCCATTGCTCTTTTATTAGTTCTCATCCTTCTTACCTTTGGCAGCAGGTGATTCTTTCCTCTTCCCTCCTCTTTTATTTTCTCTCATCCCTTTTGGATTTTATGACAAACTTTGCACCCTGGGTTCTCCCCCTACTTCTGTGATCATTTCTAATTTTCTTTGTTGGTTTCTCTTCTTTCTCCTGTCCCTAAAGCATGAACAACCCTCACTTCTCTTTCTCGGTCCTCTTCTCTCTACGTATACTGTTTCCTTTGGCCATCTCATTCACTCAGCACTTTGATAATCGCTCCTACACAAATGACCCCTGTCTCTCTTGGCTCTCCTCTTAACCTTTCTCACCACACCTCTTCAGTCTCCTTTGTTAGAGCCACATTCCAGTCAGTCTCCATAGCCATGCGGGTCCTAGGAGGCTCCGTTCTGGGCCCTCTTCTCTTTTCTCTCCACAGCAAGTTCATCTCATTAGCTTCTGTTATCATTATACACCTCTGCCCTAGTGTCTTTTCTAATCTCCAACCCCACATCTCTAGCTTCCTATTTGATAGGATGCCCCATAGCTATTTCAAACTCAAAATTTCCCAAATGAAATATGTTATTTTTCTCCTAAAATATTTTCCTCTTCCAAATTTCTATACTACCATTGAGAAATAACATCCTTACAGGAGACAGGCTACCAGTCTAAACATTCTCAGCCTCTCACTTTCACTCACCCTGTATATCAGTTCATTTGACACATTTTGTCATTTCTCCTTTCCCAATATCTCTTGTATATGTCTTCTTCCTTCCACTCACACAGCTAACTAAGCTAGTTCAGACCCTCGGCATTTTCTGCCTGGACTCTCACAATGACTTTCAAATTGTCATTCCTGCCTTAAGTTTCTCCCTGCTCCAAGCCACCCCCCACATAGCTGCCAAAGTGATTTTTCCAAAATAGACATTTAAGCATGGCACACCAGTGGCTCCCCACAACCTTTGGTGTTGGCTTTCTACCATCTAGAACCTTCCTCCTTTTCTAATCATTTGATAGTTTATTTCCCAAACACACTCTACAGTGCAGAATAGATAACACCAGTTTCTCCTATTGCACCTAAAATCTTAAGGAGAAGGCCCAAGCCAGCCTTGCCTTCATTCCTCTCCAAGTTCTACTCCTGACATTCCTGGACTTTCTCTGCAATGCCTCCTTGACTTGTTCACACTGGAAACTGACTCAACCTTACTGAAAGCACCCACTATGCCTGAGGCCTCTCCCCCTAATTAGCTGGTTTCTCCCCAGTTTTCTATTTGGAGAACTCCCAAGCCAACTATGTCTTAATTCCTCTCCCAGTTGCACTCCCAACTCTCCCAGACTTTTTCTAAGATGACACCATACTAGGTACCTTCATCTCTTACCTATTCCTTCACCTTTCCTCTACTCTTCAATTTTCTTTTTCAATTTCTCTTTCTTCCCCTGTTAGAATATAAGCTCCCTGAAGGCAGGGACTGTCCTTTCTGTTTGTATCTGACTTCACAGTGTTTAGCACAGTACCTGGCACACATAATAATACGGTAATATTATTATATACAATATATACATTATTGTACACAATAAATGATTGTTGAACTGATTTGACTTGTATCCCAAAAGAAGAGGAGGAAAACCCCAGATACGGTGACCTGTCCCCCACAAAACACTTCAACTGCAATAGGTAATAGGCTAGGACTTAGGAGATAAGTTGCTCATTCATTTCTGTCATGTCTTATTCTTCATGACCCCACTTGGGGTTGTCTTAGCAAAGATACTGGAGCAGCTTGCCCTTTCCTCCTCCAGCTCATTTAACAGATGAGGAACTGAGGCAAACAGGGTTGGCTTGCCCAGGGTCACAAAGCTAGTAAGTGTCTGAAGTTGAATTTGAATTCATGTCCTCCTGAATCCAGGCCAAGCCCTTTTGTCCACTGCACCACCTAGCTGTGCAGTGGGAGATGAGAAAAAGGAGTAATCAGGACATCCTTTCTCTGCCACTGACTTAGAATTCATGGCAACTGCCTGATTCCCATGACTGTCCTCAGCAGCATCAACATTACTGTTGTTTTCATTCACTCTTCCAACAAACATTTCTTAAGGGTTCAGCATATGCAAATATACTGTGCCCTCAAGTAGCTTACATCCTTGACTCCTGTCAATCTTGTTTTCATTCCATACAACATTTTAGCCCCTATTTTCTTTGTAGTACAAAATTCTGTTCTGCCACTGTTTGGGGTCCTACCTCGTCACTGGACTCTGACACCAGACCACTGAGGTCTCATCAGTGTCCTGATCAGAGAACCTTAGAGTCATACAATGTTAGATCTGAGAAGGACCTCGGAGATCATCTAATCTAACCCATTCATTTTTACAGTTGAGGATAATGAGGCCTTGGGAGGTCTGACGACATGCTCATGGGAACAAGACATGGTTGTTTTCCAAAGAAGTGTTTTCAAAACCCCAACTGTTGTCATAATTCTTACTTGAAAATATTCTTTCAGACGACAGCATTTTGTCTGTTTTGAGTCCCATGCCTCAAAAAGCAATCATCTGTTGGGGAAGCCACAGTAATAGAAGGTTTACAAGCTACCAAGCTGCTTTTCCACAGTTACCCTGGTAGCAGGCTTTTGGTAACATCTTTATTACTTACTCTTACAAGTGTTATGCCTGGTCTGGTACTGGGTCAGTACCAGACCTGGCTAAATGGATCCTAGTCATACTTAACTTTTTAAAGTCTTACCTATAAAACATGAACATAAACACCAGCTTTATTCTTTCCTCTATTGTCAATTTATGTTAGTACCAAGAGACTATAACTTAGTCTACCACTAAAAGCTAGAAAGAAAGCTGTATCACTATAGTAACCAAAACATGGTCAACTTACAGAGCTGGAACGGATTTTAGAAGCCATTCATTTCAGTCCTTGACATATGAAAAGACTGAAGCTGCAAGGACTGAAATGACTTTCCCATAGCTAGTTAGTAGAAGAGTTGGAACTCAAACCCAGGTCCTCAGACTTCCAGCATAGAACTCTCCTAACAAAAGGGTTTTTTGGGGGGTTTTTTGTTTTTTTTTTCCATTTGGGTATGACCATGTTTCAATACATAAGGTTAGAACTGTATCGAAAGTAAAAATAGGCTCTGAATGAGAGCCTAAGAGTCTCTGCTATGAATATAGTGCATTAACTTGGCAACATTTATTTTGACCTCCCAGGAGCCTTTTTTGCTTGATTTTTTGATCCTTTATATGCATTTGGCATGGCATTACTTAATATTTCAAAAGAAAAAACCCTATAAACTCAATGTCCATCAATAGGTTGCTGGTTATTAAGAGAACTATGATAATTTCATGGAATATTTTAAAGTAAGTAAGATCAATAAGTATGATATATAAAGAAATCTAAGAAGAACTTTGTAAAAAAAATGCAAAGCAAAAAACATATAAATAAATAAGCCAGGAGAATAGTGTACCATGTGAAAGGAAGAAGTGAATTGGAATTAAATATATAAAAAAATTCAAATGGAGACTTAGAGCATCTAAAAAGTTGTGACTTTTTTTGTATTGGAATTCATGTATTTAAATGTAAATGACTGTAAAGCAAGTTTAATTGGCTGCATTGATGTTTAAAATTAAATATGCAATAAATTACTTTTTAAAAGCTTTACAAAGCATTTTTACATTTATTATCTCATTTGATACTCACACACAGAGCTTATGAGCTTGGTTAGTCTATTTTATTAGGCCTATTTTAACAGATGAGACAACTAACTTGCCTTAGGTCACACAACTTATTAGTGACTAAGTTGGGACTAAAGCCCAGGCCTCCTGACTCTTAGCCCTGTGTTCTTTCTTCTAGAACACATGAGATTACCATTCTTTAAGGAGACAAATCTCACTGATAAAAAATAAATAAATAAATAAACTAGAAAGATTGAATAAGCATTACTAGATAGTCACTGATACAACTTTCTCAGTGCCCAGATTGAGCATCATTAGTCCTATTCCAGATAGGTAGCCAGAAGGGTGTCTAGGAGCACAAGGTAAATTAGCACAAGGTGACCAGGAACACCTTTAGCCCCAGAACCTTAAAGTTGAGTAGAGATAGGATCTCCCCATGTATACCTATAAGGCTCTAGATAAAAAAGATAGAACTGTGTGTAAATTTTGTAATGATTGAAGAGGAGATAAGCATGGCTAAGTGCACAGTATCTTATTCCACATGCCACAATAGGCAAAAAAAAAAAAATATGTGACCTGAATATCGAAAGTTCATGACATAAATATATTTAAAGAAAATCAGATCAGACCTTCCAGAGCTATAGCTAGCAGGTAAATACTTCATCAGAAAAATAAAGGCAGTCACACACACAAAAAAGACAATTACAATTACAAAGTAAATGCTTGTGAAATGGCTAAAGAATGTGTAGCATGTAAATGTGATGTAATATTACTATGCTCTAAGCATAACCAGGAAAACAATATGTAAAATGAATATAACAATATAAAAGGAAAGAACAACAGGAAAGAAACAATCAAAACTAGAAGCTATGTAAGTATAATGATCAAGCTTGGCCCCCAAAGAAATATAAAAAGGTATCTCCTCTTCTTCTTTGCAGAAATGTGGGAACACTCCATTTAATGTCAAATGTCTTTTGGTCCATTGGTTTTGCAGAATGATTTTCACCCCTTTTATTTCACTCTTTGTTTTAAGGAATGGCTTTCTGGGAAGGAAGAAAGGAAAGAAGGAAGGAAGGAAGGAAGGAAGGAAGGAAGGAAGGAAGGAAGGAAGGAAGGAAGGAAGGAAGGGAGGAAGGGAGGGAGGAAGGGAGGGAGGGAAGAGGGACAAAAAAAGGAAGGAACAAAAAAAGAAGGCAAAGCGTGGCAGGATATGCCATATTAATGGGTTTTTTCCCCTAGATTCATCTGTTTTTGAGTCCATGCTTTTCCAGATTTGTTTTCCCTTCTCTCTTGCCCTTCAACTACTCCAAGAAAAGAATTAAATGCAGATGGACTTTTATTACCTTTACTTTCTTGTACCAGCACCCCTAGTAATAGTTGGTCTCTAATACCTCCCTACTGCTCTCATACAAGTCCCACCTTATCTTGAAAGCCTAAGTTCATAGGGACCAGCTTTCCTCTGTTGAAATGGGTTGTACAAGTAGAGAGATTTCTTACCTTAGGAGCAGCCCAATGAGAATCCCAGAAATTGACTCATTAAACTAAATGCGGAATCAGTTAGAGTGAGCTTTATGTAACCCATGAAGGTGTGATACATCCATGTACTTGAAGTCAAATGTCTAGAGCAAGTAAATGGAGCCTGGGCAGCTAGATGGCACGGTGGAAAGAGTGCTGGGCCTAGAGTCAGAAAGACTTCCTGAGTGCCTCAGAAGGTACTAGCTGTGCGACCCTGAGCGAGTCCCTTAACCCTGTTTGCCTCAGTTTCCTCATCTGTCAAATGAGCTGGAAAAGGAAATGGCAAACCACTCTAGTATCTTTGCCAAGAAAACTCCAAATAGGTCACAAAGAGTCAGACATAACTGAAACAACTCAACAACAATATAAAAATGACATTACATATCAGTAGGCTCACTGAAAAAATATTCAAGACACATATTACACATGTTAGCTGTCAGAAACATTTCTTAGGTGTTGAAAAGCCCATTAATTCACCTGCAATTGAAATGTACATCATAAAAAAGGAGGACCAGATAAAAAGAGCTTTTGTTTAGCAGCAGGTTACCTGAGCAGCTGACTTCTTATCATTACGAAAAAAGACATTGCTTCTGCTTGCTCTTGGCTCTCAGCATCCTGGCTCTTGTTGCCTATTTGTAAGAAAGGCAAAACACACTTCCCAGTTGGCATCATCACACAGTCTCCAAAGACAAAAAACAAGGAGAACCAAGCAATTTTCTAGTCAATTTGATCAAAGTGGACTAGTGACCCTTCACCTTGGTTCTGTGATTCCCTCCTCTTCTTTCTGAGGCATCTCCAGGTGTCTCCAGAGAATGCTCCAAAATATTCTCAGAACTAAATTAAAAGTCCTTCAATTTTTCCTTCCATAATACCTTTTCTACCTATTTCAAAAGGTCAGAGTAACGATAAATTGAAATAATGGTGGTGGAAGTTCTTTGAAAAGTATAAAGTACTGAAAAGATGACATGAAGATTATAATTTGATAACTAAAAATCTGCCTATATGACAGATCAGTTGTTTGTACATATTAGATACATACTAGGTTGGATTGAAATAATTTGAAGTCTTCACATCACACAGGGAAGGAAAAAGAAGAAGAGTATAAGGAAGACAAGGAAAGGGAGATGGGGAAAGGGAAAGGAAAAAGGAAAGAGGAAGGGAAGTGTCATTTATTAAGCACCTACTTTGTGCCAAGTACTATGCTGAGGGCTTTACAAGTATTATCTCATTTCATCTTCACAATAACCCTGGGAGGGAGGTGCTATTTTTATCCTTATTTTACAGATGAGGAAACAGGTAAGCAAAGGTTAAGTGACTTGCCTAAGGGCACAGGATTACTAAATTTGGAGACCCAATTTGAACTCAGGTCTTCCTGACCCCAAGCTCAGGGCTCTGTCTACTGTGTCACCTAGCTATCAAGGCTAGACAAATGTTCACCTGAAAAGATTTGAGGAGGCATGCATGGTGGTGGGACCCAACATGGTGCAGGATGGCTTTTCCAAATGAATCACTAGCAAGAAAGATATTTAAATGAATCTGAGCACTTGAATTTCTTGGAATCACTGGAGCACATTTGCTATTTAATAAAATGAACACAAATCAAGATTTCAGGCATACAATAAGAGACTTCCTTTAATCTTGGAAGTTTATTACAAATTCAATGAATGGACTGGACTCTATGGAATAAGAGAATATCATCAAGAAGAATGGTTAAACTACAAAAATTAGAACCTCTTCAGATTGAAGTTTTCTTCTGTCTGAGTCATGACACTGGTCACCTCATTCAGTTTCCTGTGAATATTTTTTATACTTTTGAAGAAAAAGTCAATTTGGTTGCACAATTGCATTGAATCAAATCTTTGACTAAAAACATATATACATACATATATGTAGATGCATATATATTTTTTTATTTCAAGAAGATCAGATTTTAGTAAGGCAAGTAAGATCCTTTATTATTCTGAAACCAGCCATATGTGGCAGAGAGAAAGGAATAATTTTCAGCAGAAGCTTCCTGTCCTAATACATGCTTACTAGTGTAAGGATAACATTGAGTAACTTAAAATCCCAGAACCTGTGATTACATTTAGTTTGTATATATGTCAGTGTTATAGCATGGCATATGGCAAATTATGTGGTTAATAAAATAAAATTACAAAAGTTGAAAAAAAGATCTGAAGAAGTTAATAGACTGCAAACTCAATATGAGTCAAGATCTTAATATGACAAACACGCACAAAAAATTCTAATGGAATCTTAGGCTGTGTTAAGAGATTCAGAAGGAGATGATAGTTTTGCTTTGCTCTATCCTGGTCAGATCACATCTGGACTATTTTGTCAAATTTGGGACACCAAAGAAAGGACTTTGATAAGCTTAAGGCAACCAGGATGGTAAAAGACTTCCAACTCATGTCATATGAGAACCAGTTGAAGAAAATTGGCAGTGTTTAGATGATATTACATATCACCTGATATCACATATCACCTATAGAAATTACATAGTAATAGCTGTCTAAATATCTGAAAAACTGTCATACCGAAGAGATATTAGACTCGTTTTCTTTGGTCCCAAAGTGTAGAAATGGGAGAAATGTATGAAATTTGCAAGAAAAAAGTCTAATTCAGGCTTGCTTGATTTAAGGAAAAACTTCCTAATAATTAAAGCTCTCAGTAAGTAGAATGGGCAATCTACCTGGAAGAGAGAGTGGGCTTCCCTTCATGTAAGCTTTTTTTTTTTTTTTTTTTTTTTATGGTGCCAATTTTAAATAGATTTTATTCTCCAAGACAATTGCATTTCCACTTGTTTACAGTACTGATAAAGTGCAATGTTGTTCACTTCTCTCCCTCTGCACACATTCAAGTATTCAGAATGCCCAGATTTACACAGTAGCTTAAATGTTAACTTTTAAACTGCTACTGACTTGGCTACAAATTTGAGTCCTTCAATTTTTGGAAAGCTGTGTGGAATGCTCTTTCTTCTGGTGTGTTTAGTCGACCTCTTCAATGGTGGGTCCAGAAGAAGCACCTCCAGATGGGGCTGCTCCACCCCCTGGGAACCCACCAGGCATATCTCCTGGCATGCCCCCTGCACTCTGGTACAGCTTAGTAATAATGGGATTGCAGACCTTCTCCAATTCTTTCTGCTGGTGCTCAAATTCTTCCTTCTCAGCAGTCTGGTTCTTATCCAGCCAGTTGATTATCTCATTACATTTGTCAAGGATCTTCTGTTTGTCTTCATCACCAATTTTGCCTTGCAGTTTTTCATCCTCCACAGTTGCTTTCATGTTGAAAGCATAGGATTCAAGAGAATTCTTAGAAGACACCTTGTCTCTCTGCTTTTCATCCTCAGCCTTGTATTTCTCAGCCTCCTGGACCATGCGCTCAATGTCTTCTTTGCTGAGACGTCCTTTGTCATTGGTGATGGTGATCTTGTTCTCCTTGCCTGTGCTCTTATCCACAGCAGAAACATTGAGGATACCATTTGCATCAATGTCAAATGTTACTTCGATCTGAGGAACACCCCTGGGTGCTGGAGGAATGCCTGTGAGCTCAAATTTGCCAAGCAGGTTGTTATCCTTTGTCATTGCTCTCTCTCCTTCATAAACCTGAATAAGCACACCAGGCTGGTTGTCTGAATAGGTGGTAAAGGTCTGTGTCTGCTTGGTGGGGATGGTGGTATTACGTTTGATCAAAACGGTCATAACTCCACCAGCAGTTTCAATTCCAAGGGAAAGAGGAGTGACATCCAACAACAGCAAGTCCTGCACATTCTCAGATTTATCTCCAGACAAAATGGCAGCCTGGACAGCTGCACCATAAGCAACAGCCTCATCAGGGTTGATACTCTTGTTGAGCTCCTTGCCATTGAAGAAGTCTTGCAGAAGCTTTTGGATTTTGGGAATTCGAGTAGAACCACCCACCAGGACGATGTCATGAATCTGAGACTTATCTAGCTTGGCATCTCTTAAGGCCTTCTCCACAGGGTCCAGGGTGCCACGGAAGAGATCAGCATTCAGCTCTTCGAAACGGGCCCTGGTGATTGATGTATAGAAGTCGATGCCTTCATAGAGGGAGTCAATCTCAATACTGGCCTGGGTACTGGAAGAGAGGGTACGCTTTGCACGTTCACAAGCAGTGCGGAGACGGCGAACAGCCCTTTTGTTCTCACTGATGTCTTTCTTGTGCTTTCGCTTGAACTCGGCGATGAAATGGTTGACCATTCGGTTGTCAAAGTCCTCCCCACCCAAGTGGGTGTCCCCAGCTGTGGACTTGACCTCAAAGATGCCATCTTCAATGGTGAGAATGGAGACATCGAAAGTACCACCTCCAAGATCAAAGATCAACACATTTCTCTCGGCACCAACCTTTTTATCCAAGCCGTAAGCAATAGCAGCAGCAGTTGGCTCATTGATGATTCGGAGCACATTGAGACCAGCTATGGTTCCAGCATCTTTGGTGGCCTGACGTTGGGAATCGTTGAAATAGGCTGGTACTGTGACCACAGCATTTGTGACAGTCTTCCCAAGGTAAGCTTCAGCAATTTCTTTCATCTTAGTCAAGACCATAGAAGATACTTCTTCTGGATAGAAACTTTTGGTCTCCCCTTTGTACTCCACTTGGACCTTAGGCCTGCCTGCGTCATTCACCACCATAAAAGGCCAATGCTTCATATCTGATTGTACAACTGCATCATCAAATCTGCGACCAATCAGACGTTTGGCATCAAAAACCGTGTTGGTGGGGTTCATTGCAACTTGATTCTTTGCAGCATCACCGATTAAACGTTCTGTGTCGGTGAAGGCGACATAGCTTGGGGTGGTCCTGTTTCCTTGGTCATTAGCAATGATCTCCACTTTCCCATGTTGGAAGACTCCCACACATGAGTAAGTGGTGCCAAGATCAATGCCAACTGCGGGTCCCTTTGACATGGTTGCTGGGGTGTCGAGGGTCGTAACTGACCACTGTGGAGAGAGAAAGGCTGCTGCTGCGCTGAGTAGACCCTTCATGTAAGCTTTTAAAGGCTAGGGTACCACTTGTCTGGAATGTTGGAGAAGGGATTCTTTTTTCAAGCATATATTGGATAAGATTGCCTGGGATATGTCTTTCAACTCTCACATTCTGGCATTCTGTACTTTCAGATTTCATTCAATCCTCTTGGAAATCTCAAGGCTTTGGGGAAGGAGTTGTTTTTTTTATCCCCCAAATTTGGGAAGTCCTGCTGTCTCACATCTATAGGGTAAAGGAATAGAATGTGTGTTGGAGGTAGACTCATCTTTGTGAGTTCAAATCCAACTTCAGACACTTAGTTGTGTGACCCTGAGAAAGTCACTTAAAACTGTTTGTCTCAGTTTCCTTATCTGTAAAATGAGCTGGAGAAGGAAATGCTAAATCACTTCAGCGTCTTTGCCAAGAAAACCCCAAACAGGGTCACAAAGAGTCGAATACAACTGAAAGACAACTGACTGATATTATGAAGGTAACAGGGGTATGCAAATGTAAGATTAGGGTGGTGCAGATGATAACATTGTTATGAAAACCCATGTCTTTTAAATCAATATTCTCACAATGATGTTGATACAATGAATGATGGAATATCATGATCTCAAAAGAATTCAAATTACAAATTGGAGGGCAATGGACAGACATTTTTTTTGTAAGCAGACTTGCAGTGAGTAGGACAGAGAGGTGTTTAAACAAGAGTGACCCATTTGGAGCAAGGGGATCTAGTTTTGAATCCTAGTTTTGCTACTTACAATATATAATCCTGTGTAAATTGTTTAATCTCTCTAGGTGTCAGTTTTTTCATATGTGCCAAATGGAGGGGGTTGAACAGGAGTATCTCCAAGGTCTTTTCCAGTTCTAAGTCTATGATACTACAGTCCTATGCCACCAATGATAATTTATATTCAAATAAGAAACATTACCAAGGAAGCCTTTGAACAGAAAAACAGGTGACACAGTAAGGTAGAAAGAAATACAACAGGTTGTCTGAGCAGAACCCATAAGATAGTAAAGGGCTATAGGAAAAGTCTTGAGAATGCTGCATAAATTCTCTTTGGAAGTTTTATGAGAAAACCTGAAGAAGATGAGTAGACTTGCAGGACCATAATATCACAGATTTAGAATTGAAAGGGAACTTAGAAGGTATCTAGTCCAAATCTCTGCCCTGACTCCTGGAAACTGAGACTCAGAGAGGCTGACTTACTTTACTACACAGGTAGTAAGAGGCAGAAATAGGGTTCCAACCCAAGCCATGATCTACACTGGAGGATGAAAGAGCCACACCCATGAAGTTACAAAGTGCCAATATGGTAATATGGTCTCCCAAAAGTTTAAGACTTATTGATGATTCATGGGGATCATACTAAATTCACACCAATAAGTTAGGTGGAGGAAGTTTTATCTAATTACATTGTAAATTACATCCTCAGCTCTTTATGTCCTCTGAATTATGTAGGAACTATCTTTGCTTCAAAGCAATGGTTTCCTTGCCCAATGACAACCAGACAATAGGATATTTTCCTTTGAAATGTGAATGTTCCTGGGTTGCCTAAAGAATAAAGGTGAGCTGTTGATTTTCACCCCAGATTTTTTTTTCAGTTAATCACTCTGCATTTTTTTTCATTAATAAAGTGTATAGATTTTGGATGTTGACCACATATATTAAAAGGGCAGAAAGTATGGTGGATTGATGGTTGTGGAATCAGAAAAATCTGATTTTGAATCCTTGCTAACTGTATAACACTAGACAAGCCATCTAAACTCCCTTATATCTCAGTTTCCTCATTTATAAAATGACAATGATAATGATAATGGTGGTTGTGATAATAACTACTGTAATATAATTATTATAATTCAGAGTTATGGCAAGGATAAAATGAGATAGCATATGTAAGGTGCTTTTTGAACCTTAAATCAATAGATAAAATTTTAACTATCATTACAAAATACAACAGCATCAAGAAAAGGTGTTGAAAAACGTTTCCAGGAAAAGTGATTCTGATCTCACTTAAGTGGTGATTACTGAATTATATAATTATAATTTAGCCTTATGTGAATAAAATTATGATTTTGAAATTTATTTTAGTTTTGTTATTTATTTATATTTTATACAATATTATGCAAATATAAATATATAAAAATAATATATATTATTCTATTATAACAATGTATTATGCATTATAATGTTCTCTTGGTTCTGCTGACTTTACATCAGTTCATATAAGTCTTTCCAGGTTTCTCTGAAACTATCCTTTTCATCATTTCTTATAGCACAATAATAATTCATTCAGCCATTCCCCAGTTGATGAGTAATCTTTTACTTTCCAGGTTTTTGCCATCACTAAAATAGCTGCTATAAATGTTTTTGTATAAATGAGTCTTTTTCTTCATTCTTTGATCTCTTTAGAGGAAAGACCTAGTACTGGTATCAAATAGTTAATGCGTATACAATGTCCAGGAATTTGGGGGAAGGGAGGAGTTCTAAACTGCTTTCTAGAAAAGGTGGATCAATTAATTCACAATAGAAACAATAATGGATTCATTTGCCCATTTTACAATTGCCCCTGAAATGTTTTTGATTTTCCTTTGTCAATTTTGTCAACTTTGAGAAGATGAGAGATGTGGAGTATTCATAGCTATTAAATTTTTATTTCTCTAGTTATTAGTGTTCTGAAACCTTTTGAAATGTGACTTTTGATAGCCTATTTATATCCTTTGGCCATTTATCAGCTGGACAATAAACAGTTTTTATTCTTATATAGTTGAATCTTTCAAAATTTACATGATCAGAATTGTCCATTTTATCTTTTCTTATCCTCTTTATCCCCCATTTGGTTACAAATGTTTCCCCTATCCATTGATCTGACAGGTAATTTTTTTCCTTGCTCCTCTCTTTTTTTTTTTATGATGTCAAATTTATGTCTATGTTAATTGTCCATTTGGAGTATATTTTGGTACATGGTATGAGGTTTTGGTTTTTACTAAATTTCAGGCAAACTTCTTTTTCTCAGCAGTTTTTGTTAAATAATGACTTGCCTCATTTATGTCATCTATTTCTTGCTCTATTAATCTGGAAATATCAAACATTATAAATACCAAACATTTCATTTAGGTTATCAGTTAGCATATAATTGCACAAGATAGTTGCTAATAATTTCCTTTATTTCTTCTTTATTTGATGTGAATTCAATTTTATTTACAGTGTTTTTTTGTTTCCCTTTTAAGGAAAAGATCAAATTAGATGTATATGTTTTTTAAAGCTTGTAGTTTTATTTATTAATTTAATGGAGTTTTCATTTTCATTTTTGGTAATATGCTTTAATTTTCAAATTTTCTATTTTGGTATTTAATTATTATCTATTGTTTCTATAATTTGTTTTTTGATCCACCAATTCTTTAAGATTGTCACTTAGTCTCTAATTATTTATTAATTCTTTGTTTAATACCCCTTAATGCACATAATTTTAATTGCATTTTTGTGACCCATAAAAATATGTTTAATATTTCTACTTTTCTTTATTTGCTTTTGAGGTTTTTATGCCCTAATATATGGATAGTTTTTGTAAAATATAAACATATGAATATATAATATACACACATACATATGTATACATACACATGCACATATATGTGTGTATGTATGTATATATGTGTGTGTGTGTGTGTATACACATACAGGTATGTATATACTCTCTTTATTCCTATTCAATAATTACCAGAGATATATCATCTTAAACTTTTCTAAAATTTTAATTTGGGTCATTAACTTCTTTCTTGGTTATTTTTATTTAAATTTTATTTAGTGAAGAAAAGCTATCTATAGTCATATGAAAAACTGCTCTAAATCACTATTGATTAGAGAAATGCAAATTAAAACAACTTTGAGGTACCGCATCATACCTATTAGATTGTCTAATGTGACAGAAAATAAAATAACAAATGTTAGAAGGGATGTGGGAAAATTGAGACACTAAAGTATTGTTGGTAAAGTTGTGAATTGGTCCAACCATTCTAGTGTGCAGAATTATGCCCAAAGGACTATAAAATCATTCATAGCCTTTTACCTAGCAATGCCACTAGTAGGTCTGCATCCCAAAGAGATTAAAGATAAAGGAAAAGATTCTATGTGAACAAAAATATTTATAGCATTTCTTTTTATTGTAGAAGAATTTGTAAACTGAAAGGATGCTCATCAACTGGGTAATGACTGTATAAGTTGTGGCATATGATTGTGGTGGAATACTATAGGGCTATAAGAAATGACATACAGGATTCTTTCAGAAAAACCTGAAAAAACTTAATGAACTGATGTGAAGTGAACAGAACCAGGAGTATACTGTACACAGTAACAGTAATACTGTATGATGATTGACTGTGAATAGCATGCACTCTTAGCAATATGATACAAGACAATTCCAAAGGACTGGTGATGAAAAAGAAAACTGTCGTCCACCTCTAGATAAAAAAAAAAAAACTGATGGATTCTGAATGCAGACTGAAGCATCCTTTCTTTTTAACTTTATTTTTCTTGGGTTTCCTTTGGGGGATGAAGGGATCCTATGTTTTCTTTCACAACATGACTAATACAGAAATATGTTTTGTATGACTGAACATGTATGAATTGCTTGCCTTCTCAATAAGGAGAGCAAGAGGAAGAAGTTAGAACTCAAAAAGTTTTAAAATTAATGTTAAGATATTTTTATGTTTAATTGGAAAAAATAAAATATTCTTTTAAAAGTGATGATTTATTTTATTTTATTTTTTGCTTTTTGGAAGGCAATTGGGGTTAAGTCATTTGCCCAAGGTCACACAGCTAGTTTTTGTGTTAAGTGTCTGAGGCCAGATTTGAACTCAGGACCTCCTGACTCCAGAGCCAGTGTTCTATTCACTGTGCCACCTAGCTGCCTCCAAAATGATGAATTTTTGTAAGTGTAAAAGAGGTACATTGAAGCTCCTCACTAATATAGTTTTACTGTCTATCTCTCCCTGAAAGTTGCCATTTAGCTTTTTCTTTAAGTATTTAGATACTATACCACTTGGTACATTTAAATTAAGAATTTATATTAATTCACTATTAGTACCCTTTGACATAATGCAATTTCCCTGTTTATCTCTTTTAATGAAGTCTACTTTTGTTCTTGCTTTGTCTGATACTATGATTGCTGCCCCTGCTTTTTAAATATATTTCAGTTGAATTATAAAAGACTTTGCTTCAGTTCATTATGTGTGAATCTTTATATTTCAAATGTGTTTCTTATGAGCAAGATATTCCTGAAGTCTGTTTCCTAATCCATTCTGTTACCCTCTTCCATTTCATGGGTGAATTTATACAATTCATATTCACAGTGAAGATTGTTAATTATGTTTCCATCTATCTTCCTTTCTCATACTTTATTTTACCCTATTTCTTCCTATTTCTTTACAAAGAAGAAGGTGTTGAGGAGTATACTCAGTACTAATATTCTATGTGATGCAATTTGGTTCTTCTCTTCTACAAGAGTCTAATTATCGGTTCTTACCTCTTCTACTTTCCTTCATTTAAAGCTCATCTTTTCAATTCACCCTCCAAAGTTAAAGTTTGTTCTATTTATAATTAATCCATCCCTAAATATTATCTCTTTCCTATTCCCCCTTCTAACTTCTTCCCAATTCCTTCCTATATATTGAGTAAAATATATTTCTGCATCTAACTCTTTGTGTGTATATTCTATCATCCCTTGACAAGTTCAGATGAAAGTGATATTTAAGTGTCACTCATTCCCCTTCCTATTTTATATAATGTTTTACTAGCATAATCTGATTATGTGAGATAATTTTCCTCAATCTTCTTTTTTGTTTTCTAGTGTATTCCTTAAATCAGATCAAAGGGTATTTTTAAGTACTTGTTATGTGTTAGGAACATAAAAGAAAGGCAAAGCAGTTCTTACCTTCAAGGAACTTACAATTTAAGAAGAGAGAACATGTAAACAACCAAGAACATGTAAAAACCATATACACAGGACTTACACAAGATAAATTAGAGATAATCTCATAGGGAAGACACTAGCAATAAAGAGAATCAAGGAAGGTGTCTTCACTTTCTTCTTCTTACATTATAAAACTTTAAAAAATACCCCAGGCCCTCTGTTTTGTGACTCCTATGAGTTATGACTTCCTCTATGATGCCTGGTGACATAAAGATTGTAAGAAGATACTTGTATCATCTCCTGTTATAATGTAAACACTTCATCCTTATCAATACCTTCCTATGGTTAACTGCTATTTACCTTTTTTCCCCCTCTCTGTTCTATACTTTTCATCCAGAATTCTTGGAAGTCCCCTTTTTTATCAAAGGCCCACTTTTCCCCTATCAGATCAATATTCAGTTTTGCTGGGTAAATTATTCTTGGTTGTAAGCCTATATATTTTACTTCTTGGAATACACATGGTATTACAATCTCTCCATTTATTTACTGTTGTAGCTGCTAAATCCTATGTGATCCTGACTATCATTCCTCATTATTTGAATTCTTTCTTTCTGGCTACTTGCAATATGTTTTTTTGGACCTGAATTTGGTCTGAATTTTGACTATTTTATCCTGTATTTTTCTTTGAGGTTTTATTTTTAGATGTGTTGGAGTCATTCTTTTCTAGGTTTGGGACTTAGGCATCCATGTTACCACGAAATGCTGATTCCCTTCCACAGGGGGGACTAACAGCAGATCTCAGAGTTTAAAATGAAGCCCCTGCTGCCCCACTCTAGTGGTAGCTATTTTCCAGTCTTCTTGACTTTTGTCTTGCCATTGGACTCCAGTGACTCTGGAGCAGAGCACTGCCTCACTCAAATCCAATTTACTTACAGGTTAAGACATCAGTATCATAATGTCATTAGTACTCTTCAAGAACTAAGGACAAACAACAATGACACCATGTTTCTTGTGGGACTTTTTCTTTTTCGGTAACTCATTCTTCCAGTCTTACTTCTTAAATTGGGAATTTGTGTTAGGGTCAGGCTCTGTGCATTTTTTTTTGACTGGTCCTGTTCTAAATTCTCTTAGGTCCTGCTGCTATTTCTCTAAATATTGATTATTGAATTACTGAAAGGATTCCATGGATGGCTCCTCAGGTCAAGGACCTATAAGCTTTCAGTATACCCTGAATGATCTAGGGTAAAGTCTAATTGCTTCTCTGTTAGATTGAGCTTTGAAAGTTCCTCACTCTGGTTTGAGTCTGGGTGACAGAATTGTGGACTTGACCCTGATGGAAGCTACATCAGATTGCTTCTGACTCCAGTCCACTACAGCTAGTTGGCAGACTCTGAAGGCTCAGAATGACAGAATTAAACTCTTCCCCTTGGACTGAGCTACCTGCACTGGTTATTCAACTACAGCCATCAGGTCTCACTGGGGATTGAACCCAAGACCCTTTTCTGGGATCAGATCCTAGAAGCTAATCATTTCTGTCCTTTCCACTTGTCCAGTACACATCCTTAGGCCCTTGACCGCTCCTTTCTGTATCCCAACATCCCTAAGCACAGATCCCCTCTTCAAAGGTAGCTAGGTACCACAGTAGATTGAGAGCTGGGCCTGGAGTTGGGAAGACCTAAAATCAAATCCAGCATAAGATACTTATTAGCTGTGTAACCCAGGGCAAGTCACTTTAGTTCTATTTCCTCAACTATAAAATAACAGCACCTATCTCCCAAGGTTATTGTGAGTATTAAATTGGATTAATATTTGTAAAACTCTTATACAGTCCCTGGCATAAGGTAGGCACTTAAAAACTTGCTTCCATTCATCCCCCTCCCCCAGTCCACATTGGATTTATAACCCAGTACTATAGTAGGAGTAAGAGAGCTACCAACTGGGTCCTTTTCCTGTCCTCTACACAGCATAAATCTCATCCCTGATAGAACCTCAACTTCTCACCCTAGGGTACAGCCACAGGTTCCAAATCAGTCCCACTTCTGGAAAATTCTGTAGGGTGTCTTCTTGGTTAGAACCAGTGTGCCCAGAGCTGTCTGTCTCTGTATGCCAACAAGGGTTAAAAAATGACATTATGATTTTTCTTTATATTTCTCAACCAGGATTTCTGGTTATCTTTCTAGATATCTGTTAGAGTAGATCTTTGTGGGAGAGAGCTGAGCTATGCTATTTCCTTCCACTCTCCCATCTTGTCTCATGTCTAGTCTTAAATATTATAGGCCTGACACAGGTTGATTTAAATTTTTATTTAATGCATATATATGTGTATAGATAGATAGATAAATGTATGTGTATATGGATATGGAAATATATCTTAAATCCACCAAAATGGACAAGCTGTGTCACTATAGCTAAGTCATTGAATTTCTCTGAGTCTCAGTTACCTCATCTGCAAAGTAGGGATTAATAATGATTCCAAGTATCTACCTCACAAAGTTATTATGAAAGTCAAATGAGATGACACATGTGAAGCACTTTTTAATCAGTAAAGTTCTTTATAAATATCATAATCATCATCATCATTAATATTATCCCTAACTAGCACATAAAAAACTAGAGAAGAAAAGGAAATCTTAACATTTTCTTTCAGTCTCCTTTATTATATAGTGCAAAGTTTGCTACATGGTATGATTTAGTGAGAAAAGACCTGGGTGTGGAATCCAAAGAACTGCATTCAAATCCTTGGCACTGCTACATACTAAGTGATCTTAGGAAATTCACTTAGCTTTTCAAGGTCTGATTTTTTGTTATTACTTTTGTGAATTTAAATATTTCATGGACCCTGCAATTCCTGGGTGACAATGCCCAAAGACTCTATTGCCCTAACCCCACAGACCTCTCCTTTTAAAATATATGTGCATATATGTATAATGTTTAAAATATAATGTATGTATATATGCACAAAATACAAATGTAATATATGTGCAATATACAAAAATATATTATACATGATATAGAAATCATATTAAATTATATAGAATGTTATATACTATATGACAGTTCAAACAAATAAATACATTATCCTATGTGTTTATTATCCTATGCATTTATATCCTATTAATCTATGACTGTGTATGCCTATTCTGTACCTAAAGTCCACTAACTCTTTGCTGAAAAGCAAGAGACAGACAACTTTAGTTCCCTGAAATGATGATTGGTCAATTAATTGATCAGTTACAGTATTTTTCAACATTGTTTTCCTTTATATTACTGTATAATTATCTTCCTGGTTCTGCTTACTTCTCTCTTTATAAATCCACACTTGTCTTCCCAAGTTTCTCTGAATTCTTCATATTTGTCATTGCTTAAAGCATAATATTCCATTAAGCTTCTATGCCACAAATTCTTTAATCATTCCCCAGCAGATGGTGATCCACTTTGTCTCCAGTCCTTTGCTATCACAAAAAGTATTGCTATAAATATATTTTTTATATATCTGTAACCTTTCCCTCTGTCTCTGACTTCCCCAGGTTTTGTGCCTAGTAGAGGTATCAACAAAGGGTCATAAACAATTCAGTGACTTTTATTGAATAATTCCAAATTCTCTTTCCAGTATAGCTAAATGCACAATTTCTACCAAGACTTTATTAGTGTGGCTGTCTTCCCACAGTCCCTCTAACATTTACCATTTTAATCTTTTTTCTTAGCCTGAGTTTTCTTAGCTATAAAATTAGAAGGTTAAACTAGACGATGTCAGGTCACTTCCAGATGCCCTCATAAAATGCTCCAATTCCCAGATGCTTAATAAAAAGCTGTTAATTGAATGAATGAATAAACTTGATCAAATTTTTCTGGCCACAATTATGTCCAACCACCGTTGGATTCAGATATCATTATTATCCAGGGACCAGGAGAGGCAACATGGTGTAGTAGATAGGTCACTAGACTTGGACTAAGGACCTGAGTTCAAATCCTCCCCTGGACACTTGCTAACTGTGTGACCCTAAGTCACTCAATCTCTCAACCTCAGTTTGGTCATTTGTTAAACTACTTATAAATGACTTAATGACTGTAATGGAAATGCAAATTTAAAGATCTTCCTGCCCCTAGGCCCTTTGATAGGCTTAAGAGACTCTGAGAACCTTTCCAGATTTGAAAATATACTCTGTCCCCTAATAGGCTGAATGTGGCCACATGGAGCCTGTAGGGGGAGGCTTGTTTTTCAGAAATGCCCACACCTAGATACTTTGTTATTGGGCAGTGGGTCAAGAGAGTTGTTACATTCTCTGAGCCTGTAGAAGGCTATATAAATCCTGATGTGAGGCTTTGCTTTGGGGCTCACTTTGAAAAGTGTTGTGTGATTTAACCAGATGAGACTCTGGGCAGCTGTTGAGCCCCCAGGCTTTAAAAACCCAGATGTTGGTGCTCCCCTCTCTGGTAACTATGACTAGGTATGGATGTAATGGTCAGACAGTTGGAAGCCTGTCTGCTGAAATGTTTCTCTGTCTTGTGACTTCTGCTTGTAACCTCTATATACTCTGAAGTTCGGGGTGCTGACCTTTTCCCCTGAACTAGGTAAATTATATGTTTGATTGATTAAAGCAAGATTGTTAACCCATTTTGAGTTGCTTTCCTTTAGAAAAGCAGATCTAAGAACTTGTGTTGGCAACCACCCTAGGTATGCTAGGGTGCTGCTACAATGACCTCTAAGGTTCTTTCCAGGGCTAAATCTATGACCTGATAACTATGAAAATACTATTTAATTAAGTGAGAAAGTCATTGGGTATATTCAGAGTGGTGTAGAAAATGATGGCATGATGTAACAAAATAAGCTATGGCCTAGGAATCAGAAGACATTCTGCCTCTACCATATGTCTAACCAGCCTAGCCTTCTTCCAGTGTTACTTAAATTCTACTCCTCATCCCACACTCTCATGCCATTCAAACTAGACAATTATCTATTTTCTTGTTTCATCCTGCATCTTCCCACTTCCATAAATTCTATCTGTAAAGTCTGTCCCTCATGCCTGGAATGCATACTTCTTTCTCTTTACCTAATAAAATTCTCTTCTTTCAAGGCTTAATTCAGGTCTTATTCACCCCCAAAGCCTTCTCTGAGTCCCCTCAGTTAAAAGTGGTATCTCCTTCCTTAAATGTTTTTAAATCAATTTGTCTGAATCTCTCATTTATATTTTTACATATTTTACCTTGCACATTTATTTCTGCATGTGTCTTTATGCCCCTATTAGATGTATGTTCTTTGAGAGAAAGGGCTATATTGTTTTTCATCTTTGCATCCCCAGTGCCTAGCACAGTATCTTGAACATAATTTGGTGTGCAATAAATGTCTGCTTATCAGTTGACAAACATGTATTAAACAGCTATTATGTGCCAAGCACTGCTAAGTGCTTGAGATACAAAGAAAGGCAAAAGATAGTCCCTGCCCTCAAGGAGCTTCCACTCTAATGGATCTGATTGAGTTCCAGTAGAATCCAGTAATCCTGAGCTGCTCATTTTACATCTCCAAGCCTTAGCTTCCCCATAATGTAAAATCAACAGAATGGATTAGAATAGTGGTCTCAGGTTCAAAATGCATGTTTAAGTTTATTGCACTTATCTATTTATACTACTATTTACATCTTTGTTTCCAATTATGAAGAATTAAGTTGCATGTTTGTCTCAACAACAACAAAAACAAATAAAAGGGAAAATAGCAGCATGATGTACCTTGGGATGATGTGGATGTTGTCCTCCATTCTCAAAGAGGACCAAAATGACATCACTATGCTGAAATCAAGTTACAGTGTGCCCAACTATGGTTGATCAGATCAATATAAGTTAGAAATGTTCTATCACAGGTCAAGCACAAATTGTCCATGTGAACATTTGGAATGAGTTCTCTAAATTTGTGCAACTTGTCTTTCTTTTGAGCTATTTCAATTCTGCTTTGCACAGCACTTTCACTGACCTGGGCATACCATGCTGGGCAGTCCTGTGCCAGTGTTTCTCATGTCACAAATCAATTCCAAAGTTCTTAAGAGAGACCTTGAGAGTGTCCTTGTATCATTTCTTCTGACCATCATATGAGCTCTTGCCCTGCATGAGTTCTTTATAGAATAGTCTTTCTGGCAAGTGTACTTTTTGCATTTGAACAACGTGGCCAGCCCATCAGACTTGCTATTTCTGCAGTACAGACCTTAGGGGGATGTGAGCAGCTGAGGAATCCTTAGGCCTTGGACTTAGGATTCCTATATTGTATGATGTATAGTTATGAGGTCTTTTCTAATTTTAACATCTATGATTTAATGCTAACTTACTTGTAGGGGCTGTCTGCATTCAATTTGTAAAGTAATTGGTTTAGAGTTAATTCTAAATACTTCATATTTCAATAGGATTTTTTGCTTTTTCAATTTTTTTCACATCAATCATTTCATTAGTCCTATTAAAGGTCTTCATAGGTTTTGCAGATTTCTAATTCCTTTCCCCTAATTTGTCAAAGCTAAAATCAAATCAGGGCAAAGTTGACCACACTAAGGATGACTAAGTGCCAAAAACCTGACAAAGCTATTCAGGACAGTACAGGTGACTGGGTCAGGTGTCAATCAGGTGGGCCTGGCAGGGACAGCAAGTAACTGTTTCAACAAGCAGATGGTTTTCATCAGGAAGACTTGGAAATAGATATGAGAAACTTCCTTGGAGTCAGTATAGGACAGTGGAAACATTGATTCTTCAGTCAGAAGACCTAGGTTTCAATTCTTCTTCCGATGCTTACAACCTCTGTGATCATGGGCAAATATCTGGACTCATCTAGACCAAAGCTTCCTCATCTACAAAGTAAGCATGTGGACTAAGTGGCTTTTGAAATCCCTTCCAGCTCTAGAACTATGTTTCTATAAAAGGAACAGAAGTAGCCCAGTCCCAGAGGAAGTTGGGCACTGGTTAGAGAACTGATATAGGCATTTAGGCATAAAGGATTAATAATGCAAGTGCCCAAGTCCTGGAGTTGGGGCACAAGAAAGAGGTATGGGCTCAATGAATGCATCAAGAAGGCAACTAACCAGGGTACAAGGTCAGAGTAGGACAAGGAGCTGAACCACTCAAGCTATTGACCCAGAATTCCTTGTTTCTATTACTTCCTATCTAGTGTCTTCATTGGTCCCAGAGCTAGTAGGGATTATGTGACTCTTAACTATGGAGACAAGAACAATGTGAACTCAGGATGTTAGTCTAGTCATTCATATTTACTGTCCTAAGTCCTTAAAAACAACATAGTGGGTCTTGGTGAGGGGTGAGGGCAGAAAAGGGTTGGGGAAGGTAAACCCATTTGAAAATACAACAGACCAGTAGAGGATAAAGCAGTGAAATATTTCATCACATTTGTTGATATACAAAGGAAAGTGCAGGGTCTACAATAAAATCCCTAAAAGCAGAAGCACAAGAAGAGATAACAATAAGAGTTTGAGTGTAGGCTAAAATTGTCATTCAAGGGAGAGTCATTAAAGTTTCTGGTATAAGGTACTATGGGCCACAGAAGGAGAAGGAAGGGGGTCAGTAATGGTCCTTGAGAGGCAAACCTCAAATGGCACACTCAGCTGTGCCAAACCTTCAATCATCCCTCCTCATGGATCACAGATGCTGGGCTGTAATTGGCTTAGCTCAATGAGGCAGTAGAATGTCATGCATTTTCAAGGGAAAGGTTAGAGTATCATTCTTCCCCATATCTAATGTCACAGGAAGCAAGATGCTAGGTGTTAGCTGGAAGGAAGCCCAGTTGAACTAAACAGAGAATACAAGCACAAGGTATGGGAAGTGTCAGAAAGTGACATAGTGAAGGGGTTATGCAAAAGGGGACAGATCCATTTTGCAGAGGAAATATAGCCTGCGACATGTGGGATTTTTGAGTCTATCTGAAGGCCTATAGGAGGAGTAGGGAACCTGCAGCCTTGAGGCTACATGTGGCCCTCTAGGTCCTCAAGTGTGGCCCTTTGATGGTTTAGATTCTGTCAGTGTCACACTTGAGGACCTAGCGGGTCACATGCAGACTTGAGGTCACAGGTTCCCCACCCCTGAGAGCCTTCAGGGTTTGGGCCTATTATAATCACCATTCAAACCAAAAGGATTGTCATAAACAATTGCTTTTTTTTTTCTAAGTTCTGCTCTGTCAATCACATGGAGGCAGTATTGTGCTAAACAGAAGGTAGTCCTTGAAGACAAGGAGGAGCTGGGTTCTGATTCCATCTGATGTTGGCTATGTGACACTGAACAACTCACTTAATGTCTCAGTAACTCTCTAAGGCAACTCTCTAAGAAGAGAAATTCAGAATGAGCTGCCCATCTCCAGAGCATCTTCCATTATCAGGAGCTCCCTACACCAAAAATCATAGGTTCTTATCAAAAACAAAACAAAATACCCTTTAACATATAGTTTCTTATAAATTTCAATTCAACCAACACATGGGGGCAGGTAGGGTGCATACCATCCTCGCCATCTAAACTGCAAGCACCTTGAGGGCAGGGACTTTCTTTTTGACCCAGCACCTTACATGGTACCTGGCACTTGATAAATGTTTATTGACTGACCATTTGAAATAATGAAGGCAATACCTGATTCTCCTTTTGATCTTTGCATCTTCCTCTAGAAATCAGCATTTTAATGTTCTCACAGAAAGTGGCTAACAGGCATTTGTTAAATTAATTTTGAAAATGAGGAAATTGAGTCCCTGAGAGATTTAAATGACCTGTGTAAGGTCACACAGCAATTAATGGAAAATCTGGCATGGCTATCCATGCTGCTCTGGGTTACACTGGCTCCCTTGTGACAGTCACTTCTTGTCAAAGACCATCTTAGGTTTTTCCTCAGGGGGGAAAAAGTGAGGATGAAAGGGACAATTAACATGATACAACTCGAAATTTGTTTTCATTAAAAAAATAAAAAAACCATGATAAGGCTCCCTCAAGTAATAACAGCTAACATTTTATGCTATATGTATTTTGTCTCATTTGGCCTCACAAAAACCCTGTGAGATAGTTCTTATTATCATCCCCATTTTACAGATGAAGAAACTGAGTCTGAAAGGTTAAGTAATTTGCCCAATGCCAGACAATTAGCACATGTCAGAGGTAGTATTTGAACTCAGGTCTTCCTGATTATAAATCCAGAGCTCTAGCCACCATAGCCCTCTTCCTCCCTGGCTAACCTACCTGGTAATTGTTTTTCTTAGTTATAAAAGTTGATACCCTGTGAGCCCTCGAGACTGAATTAAAATTTTATCTTAGGTTCATTCCAGAATGCCAAACATAACAAAGCTGATGACAGCTCCTTATCCCCTTCCATGCAAAAGACTGCATCATTTTAGTCAAGGCATTGTGACAAGCTGTCATAATAGTGGGGTCAACAGTTAAGACATAGTTTCTGGAAACCTTTGTCAATCACATCCTAAGAAGGGAAATCCAGAGAAGGACCTGGTACCTTTGTGAAGCAGTGGGAGATAGCAGAGGGCAGTGGTTACACCTTCATACCTACTTTTAGCATGTGAAAAAGCTTGTCTAAATCATCTTTTTCTGTCTAGAAGCATGTTCACAGTAGCCCTACTGGTTCTCCTAATTACAAAAGCAAAATCTTAAAGGCGCATATGGATTGGTATCACCAAAGGCTCCAGCTTGAGATGTAAGAATAAAAGATTTTGATTCCTTCAAACTGCATAAATATATTCCTGTTTTTAATGGTTCCAATTATTAAAAAAAGGGAGGAGGACCCCAAGCCCATCTGTTTCATTGTCTCAAGGAAACCATATGTACTTTTAAAACGTCCCTTATTTGACCAGTCTGAAGGCTCTCGGCGCCTAGTCACAACTATTTAACCTGAATATATTAAATATTGTAATGTTTTGTTACATGTCCCATGGCAGGGTGAAGGGGAAAAAAACCCAGGATATCACTTATTAGCTTTCTCTTCCCAGTCCCTTACACAGTTTATTTGATAGTGCAAGAGATAGTGGGGAAATCCAAAGGTAAAGGTTAAACTCTGGTTTATTATGTTTACAGGATTTAAAGGGTAAGTCAGGAAGTGCTTATTTAACATCAAGTGAAAGTGGTGGATTAGTAACTGGAGCGGGACTTAAAAGCAGCCTTAATCCCCAGAATCTCTGGGGGTGAAAGGTCAGCCTTTAACACCAGGTTGTGTAAAGAATGGAAGGGGCACAAGCTTCTGTTTCAGCCCAGGCCCAGTTAATCCACTGAGGAAATGAGCAGCCTCACTCTGGGGAGGGAACCCGCCTACTGAAAGGAGGGAAACCTGCGAATGTGGCCCAGAAGGAAATCATTCAAGTTAGGAGGGCCTGATGGAGGGGATGGCAAAGCTAACAGTTGGCTGGTATCTGAGGATGGCAACTCCACAGAAGAGTTAGAAAAGAGGACCAACCAGAGTGAGGAAGACTGGCAGGGTTCTTTTCTATTTTGTTCCCCTCCTCCCATAAAAATTTATAAACGCCCCCCTTGCCATTTGCTAATTGTTCCCTATCACCCATTTATGACAACTAACAAAAACGCACAACCCACATACCCCTACACACATATGTACACACACTCGAGCGCACACATACACACACACACACAAGTCTAGTAATCTTGGAAGGATTTCTTTAGCTTGTTTACCAAAGGGAGCCAGGGCACTGACCCAGGGTCACTAGTCTGAACCCAAAAGAAATATACCACAACAATGTTTTCTTCCTTTGAGTCTAAAAGGGGTGGGGGATGGGAGAGGGAAGGTTCTTCATTGGGAGTCTCAGATGACGTGCTTTGATGAATGTTCTAAAAGACAGGCAGCCTCATCTCTCATGATTATGTGAAGATTGAGGGGAGAGGGAAAGAGATATACTAATAGTTCTAAATCTATATATAGCTAATATAGATATGCACACAGAGACACATATATATGTATACATATGTATGTGCAGATATTGATATAGATGTGGATATGGATATAGATATCCACACAGAGATACATACAGAGAGATACAAATATAGCCAAAGAGATAGAGATAATGCATGTGGTATGTATATATGTGTGTACATATGTACATGTTGTGCCTTTAGAGGAAAAAAAATAAACCTAAAGGCAGATTTCACTACCACATAACTGCAGGCATTTTGATGAAGAATAATGAACAGGAGACAGTAGTCACAATACTAATTTCCTAGCTTTTCTCTCCTAAGTCAGGCAGATCTGCACTTAGTGGCTGATCTGAGGAAGATTAAAGCCAGCTTTGTGCTTCCTGATCTCAGGGCTAATTCAGAGGATCTTCCTTCTCCCAACCCCACGTTAAAAAAAAAAAAAAAAGCTCACTGTGTTATATGGAATGTTTAGAGTCCATGACTTAGTAAATGTCTTTCTTCCATGCATGGACAAATCGGAACTTTGGGTACAATCAATTTACAAGAAAAGGTTCCAATGCATTTCAGCTCTCAACTCAAAAAGCTTTCAGAGTGTCCTTTCAATATTTATACTGAGCTAGCCTTTATTAAATCACTGGTGAAAAATACGAAGATTCGTCCCAGCTGTAGTTTCATCATCTTAAAACAGCACAGGCATTTATCTTATGAAATTGCAGAAGTAGAGTTCCGTGCAGACTGATAGGCCTGAGCTGCGTTTGGTATTCGTATCTGATTTTCTTGCCTAAGGTGTTTATGACGCGTACAGCTGCTAATAGCTTATGCAGTTCATTTTTTACAGAATCTGTGGTTTAAGCATTATGCTCAGGATGTCTGAAATATTACTTTCCCCCCTTTTTTTTAAAAAGGCATCAAACTGTTTTATGCACAATATCAAAAGTACTTAGGTGCATATATTTGATCCCTGCCACTGTTTTTTTTTTCATGGTCCCAAACTCTTTCTTTGGTGTCTCTAAGCTTGGCTCATTCCCACCAACTATTTTCTTCATTAAGTCAAAACTAATAACTCTGGTTGGATTTTGAAAATGAGGAGAAATGATTAGGTTATTTTCCTTCCCATAGGAAGACTGTTTAAAAAGTAGATCACACACTAAATTCAGGTGCCCCCTAGGAGAAAAGAGGACATGATTTGGACTATGTTTTAGGTAAGAAACTTTAGCTCACAAACTCATTACAAACAAAATTCCAGTAGAAGCCTGAAATAACATGCCTCATTCTTCCATGGATTCAGCTATAATGTTGTTAGATTATACTCCCTAAAACATAACACCCCCATATTATAACAGTCAAATTTTAACATGGCTCTCTAAGGCCATGGGGCTTGTCTTGTCACCCAATATGAGTATTATTAAGAGGTTCCTTAAAAACTCATATTCACCAACTAAGCCACCCTTGATCTGGAAGCTCTGAGTACAGGGGACCACATTTGGGGGAAAACGCAATTGGAGAAAGAGAAGAGAAAGGACCAGTTATGATGAATGGTTGGAGGGTCAAATGTCAAGACACAATGATTTATTAAGAAGAAACGATTTCTAAGTTATGGCTCTAAAACTAGCCTTTCGCCATAAAGCACTAAAGAAAATGAGATCTTGAAAAAAGGAAGCTTGTACAGGTTGTATTTATGAGACAGAAGTTTTAGAAGGTTTCAGGGAGCAAGCTAACAAATCCCAAACAGGACGTCAATGATAACCTATTGATAAGGATGAGAACAGAGAAGCCGAGTACATACATCTTGAAGGATGGATTATTTGTTCCTAATTAACAATAGGGTCTTTTGAAAAAAAAATCCTTTCCTTACATGCCAGAATGAGACTCAGATGCTGAAAGAATAAGATTTAAGAAAGAGAATTTACATATTTTCAGCATCTGCAAACTCAAAGAGAATTAAAAATAAAATGATATGCCCTCCTACCAGATGCCCAATTTGATTAAAAATTAATCAAAGCCCCCCCCCAAAAAAAAACAGTATCACTAATAACTGTAACTTATGATGCTAGAGCTCATTTAGCTACCAAAAAAATACTTTCTTTACAAAAATCCTATTCAATTCAGCTATGTGGTGTAATGAATAGAGAGTGCTGGACTTAAGAGTCAGGAATACCGAAGTTCAAATCCTGTGTGGTAGTGTTATTGCTGTTGTGGCTGTTGTTGTTAAGTCATGTTTGACTCTTAGTAACCCCATAGACCATAGCATGCCAGGCTTTTCCATTCTCCACTATCTCACTAAGTCTGTCCAAGCTCATGATTTTTGCTTCCATAATTCTTTCTATCTTCCTCATCCTCTGCTGTCTCCTTCTACTTTTGCCTTCAATCTTTCCCAACATCAGGGCCTTTTTCAGTGAAATTAGCTGCACCACCTTCCTTATCTTTAAAATGGACAACATAACATCTACTTCCCAGAGTTGTTCCAAGAACCAAATGAGTGACAATATTGATCCCTATTTTATAGATGAAGAAAATGAGGTTCTGTGGGAACTAGTGTAATAAGCAGAAAGGGTAATGAAAATTCAAGTCCTGGCTATGCTATTTATTAATTGTGTGAACTTGGGCAAGTCTATTAACCTTTGTGGGCCTCACTTTCCTCACTTGCAAAATGTAGGTAGTTGGACAAGATGGCCTCTTCCCCTTCTCATATTCCATCTCTATGACAGATAATGTTACATAAGATAGAAAGTTTTAGATAATGTTGTACCTGCTAGAGCTTAAAGGTACCTTGGAGGTCAACTAATCCAATTCTCATTTTACAGATGAGGAAACGAACTCAGGGAGGTTAAGTCACTTGCCCAACACCACACTAACAAATACTAGAATCAGAAGCAGCAAGCAGCCTGGTGCCCAAGTCTGAATGTTTTCTTTTAAAGAATTGACTTAGTTGGCTGATTGTTTAAAAGTCACATAGACCTACCTAAATTTCAAGAAACAAAGGGTGCCTCCATTTGGTGCAGAGCAGTATTCTTTACTCATATACAACTTCCCAGTATGAAACAAAGCCAAATTCTCCCTTAGTCTCACCCATAAATGTCCCACTGATTCCACTGACCCACAGTTATATCTTTGACTATCCCAACCATAAGACCTACATCTCTCCAAAACCTAATGAAAACATTTCTTGGGATGAAAGCTTTCTCTAGCAAGTTTGCTTTTTTTTTTTAACTAAAAAGCTCAAACTTTCTTAGTCTACCTGCATGAATATTAATTAAACATCAAAACATAAAAAAAAAAAACACCAAAGCAACCATACTGTCTATAAAACAACTGACATTTTAAGGAAGAGAAATAGACTAAGTACTCACCTTGCAAAAGACAAGCAGAAGACTCCTTCCTTATAACAATGGTTAATAGAAAATAATACAAAACTTATTGAAAATAGCATAAAATTAATGGAAAATGTGTACAGTCAATATACAGCCAATTGCCCTTCTTTACAATAATGAACAAACACTTTTAGTTTTCCTATTAGCAGCTTATTATTATAGGGCATCCAATTCCTCAGAAAGGGGGCAAAAAACCCTTCAGCTGAAAGTTAGCATATTATTTTTTTCTTTAACCAAAGTGACTGCTAAACTAATTGATCACGTATAAAGGCATATTTGCTATTCCTCCATATCCTGTTTTCCTTTATGGAAACATTCAACCACTTGGGTATGTATATTTTACAAAAAGAACTTCTGAACTCTTAAAAACATCCAACGCGCCACGAGTGTACTAGCTTCCTGTTTTGGTAATCAGTGTTATTTATTTGTTTGTTTTGACCCAATATTGGTGTCAAATATTCTCATTCTTGTTATAAGTTGCTCCAATTGTAGAGACCAGCACAGTATCAATAAGTACTGAGAAAGGTTGGCCTTTTATTTCTAGTCAAATCGAAAATTGTATATTTTCTTGTAGCCTAGCACTAGATTAAAAGTAGTAACAACAAATGGCCTTTCTATCATGTATTATTGTTCACAAAGTGCTTTCCTTACCTTTCAAATAGTAGGGATTTAGTAAATGTTTATTAAATTGAAGTGGGAATTGCAAGAAAAAATAATTTTATGAAAATTGAGGCAGATAGGCTTGCATTGTGGTATTATGTCATTTTCCAGAGGAGAGTTAATTTCTAGAAGATATTCTGATTTTTTTCTATCAGGAGAATTTAACAGTATTTCATTTGAATATTATTGTTTAAATGCAATCTAAAAGGAAAGCTCAAAACTCCTTTATGGAAACTAAGTTCAGGAGCTAGTCCTCAAATCCAGGTAATGGTCAAATGAATAACTTGGATTTTATCGGGGGATGTCTTAGGAAGGTATCATCCTTTCGAAAGAGTCAGAATGTCTTTCTCCAAAAATCGTTTATAAATAAAAAGAACAGAGAATTATGGAGCTTTGGAAACTATACTATCTGACCCTGTTTTAGCCACAAGCAAACACAGTCTTTCCATTTACCTCAAGGGACATTATGAGACTCTCCCAAGCAAAATCAATTCACTAATAATTTTACAAACAAATACACACCACATCACACTGCAAGAAGAGGAAGGGGAGAGAAGGTGCCACTGAATCCAGCCAGAGGCTGTCCCAGTTCCAATAGGTTGGGAATTATTGCTTTCAAGGCCGGCTTAGCTTCCTTATTGATCAGTGAAACTTATCTCTCAGTTTACAACTGCTGAAAATATCTCCTAGGATGCCCACAGAGATAAACATTAACTCTAGGGATTAATGTCAATCAACCTCATAAAGAAAGACACTGCTCTTTAACTCTGGGCACAATCTGTTTCCCGACATTGATGTTTTAGAGCTGAGTATTCAGGACCACATTGTGTGTTTAAATGAGTAAAATCAGCACATTTCTGAAATAGAGACAAGACAACTGAGATATCTTTAAATGACTCTAAGAGAAAATTTCAGTTTACAAGTGCATAATAATTTGTTATACTGTAAGTAGAGTTTAAAAAAAACATCATACGGAAGATCACTTTTTGTATGAGTAACAGATATCCAGGATCTCTGCTTAAAAGAAAAGAGGAAAAAGAACTCATTGGAAAAGAAAAATAAAAAAGACCAAAGCACCCATAGAGATAAGTGTTCACTGGTTCTTTTCTGGGGGAAAAAAGTAATTTTTAAAAATGTCCTTTTTTAAAAAAGAATAATCTGTATGGTTTGTTACAGTCTTTTATCACTGTTCTTTAAACACATTGTTCACTTGAGTCATAAAAAATAGGATTTTTATGTTTATTATGGCTTTGGAAGAAAATTATATCCAAGACGCTTTATAGCTTCTAAAGTATGACATCCTTTGCTTTGCCACACCTTAATAGTGAGGACAATAATTCACTCATAAAGATTGATAGCTGGTATTTGTATAGAAGTTATTCAGTTATTGCATGAGAATTAAAATAAAATTATCTTCTCACCAAAGGAGTTAGTAATCACCCCAGGCTAAGACCAGGGTGGAGTTTGGAGAAATTATGTGTTCTAAGGATCTTTATTTCTTCACGAAATTAGTAACTTCCTTGCACATTAAATGAATTACATTAAACATAAATGTCTATTTGCAACACATGAACCCACCTACACGAATCTAAAAATAGAAGATTCTACTTTTTAAAATGGTATTTTGACCAGCTTTGATTTTTAGACTCTTCAAAAACTATTCTCCCCAAACTCAGTTTTGCTCTTCTCAATGCAGGCAAAATGCCCAGTGACTGTTTTTGTGCAGGAGACTGCAGGAACAGCCCCTAAGGCTGGACAACTCATGCATCACTCATAGATCTATATTCACAGACACACAAATACATATACTCACACACATACATACACACACATACACACTTCTAAAGGAAAAAAAGGGCACAGCCTAAGTTGATGCCCTGATAAGTATTTTAAGCTACTCTTTTTCTCTCATAATTTTTTTTTCAGAAAAATCTGTTCTTGTGCAGGATTTCCTGACCTTTCTTAGTCTATGACACACCTTTGAACTTGCCAGGGTACACTGGGGGGTATCCACCCCATCCAGTCATCCACCAGCCTAGCCATCTGTCCATTCACAATAATCACCTCCCACACAATATATGTTTACACATATACATATATATCACACAGATACATTTATGTGATTAAATGCATTACATGTGAAATATCTTTTAATCATATACTTGCATATATGTATTGAAAGATCAAAACAAGGAAAAAGATTGCATCCTCTAGGTCAGAAAATGTAGGTGTTTAGAGGAAACATCTGCCTGTGGATGGTTGATTAACATTAATTCTAAGAGTGTTTGCTTTCTCTGCAAACCTCCTAAATGAGGCTTTTTGTGAAAGTATAAAGCAAAAGCAAAGTTGTCATGATCAATAAAGAAATTAAACCAACTTTTGTAAAGCCCATGCCCAGTACACAGTTAAACATGAGGTGATTGACTTGAAGTGGTCATTTCAAAGCTTTTCACTTTGTGGTTGCTATATTCTGTCAGAATGATTGTGAGGAGGGGCTATTATTCATTCATAAACTAATGTGAATTGGTATAAATCTAATGCTTTCCCCCAAACATCTTGCTAAAAATCAATCTCCCAGCCAGAACAAAAGCTTTTATTTTAAGGGTTTCTAAAATGGGGGAAAATAAGAGGAAGAGTGAGCCAATTTTCAGACCCTGAGGCATGGTGGAGAAGAGAGTAGGGTTGCATGAGATACTGGGGATGTGAGAACAGTGAGTGCTTGGGCTAGTTGCAGCACCAGATGGTGGGAGACAAATATTGAAGGGAGGGTGGTACTAAATACCAACTTCCTTAATTTGACAGTTTTGATGAGGGTGTAAATTGTGATTATAAAATGGAGGGGATTTGTTTTCCTCTCTCTGAATTTCAGTTAATTTTTATAGCCTAAAGGAGCTAAATATATTTTCAAAAATATAGAGCTGGAAGGGGCATTCGACGGTATGTAAATCCAAACCTTCACATTTTACAAAGGAGAGAACTGAGTCCAAAAGATTAAGAGATTTGTCCAGTCATATGGGTAGTAAGTGGTAAAATAAGTATTCAAACCCGGATCCTTTTCCTCCAGAGTAAGCTCCCATGCCACTGTTCCACTTAACTATAGTAAGTCAGACCATCCCAAGAGCATTTACAGATTAAAGTGGAAAGGGTCAACAGACAAAAACAAAATGGAATGGATTTTGCTATAAGGTGTAAAACACTGAAGTAAGTATGTTTTTAATTAGATTGCTTTCTAGTTTTAGATTGCTCTTCCCAGCTTTTTTGAATGAAGAATCTTCTCCAGACATCTGTGTTCTCGTGTTCATTGAGATCTAAAGTACCATGTGTGCTTGCCTCAAGGTATTATTTATCTAGTATCTTCCACTATTTGCTTTCATATTTTCTATCCAGTTCCTGGTAGTCTTGATAATTGCTACTTTGTAGTCTAATTTGAAATTTGTTTATATCAAAACTCTTTTCTCTTTTCCTTTTTTTTTTTCTATTTCTTGGTATCCTTGTCCTTGTTACTATATTCTTACTATTTTGTCTAATTATTTTTATCTATTTTGTCAAATTCTATAAAATATCCCTTTTAATTTGATTGCTATAATACAAAATTCATAGATTATTTTTTTCTGTTTTGAACTACCTCAGTTACAAATATTGATGATCTTTCTAAATATGTAGGTCTTCTTTTATTTCTGTTAAAACTGTTTTAGTTGTAGTTCTGTAAGACTGTACATGTTCTGGTAGGTTAATTCTCAGATAATTAATGCACGTTGTTGTCATAAATGGAATTCTTCCTCATGGATTTTGTCAGCAATCCATAGAAAGCTTGATGATTTGGCAGATTTATTTTACCTTCTGCTAGTTCACTATTGCACTAAAGCTATTTTTGCTTATTCTCTCGCTTTCTCAAAGGAAGCCATCATACTATCTACATACAGAAGCAATTTGCCTATGATTATTAATTGAAATTATTTTTGTCTAGGGAGCAAGGGAATGGATCTGAAATTTGAAGTTTTAAAATTAAATGTTTCAAATGTATATAAATACTATTAGTAATACTATTTTGCATGTAATTGGGAGATAAGATGTCCAGGCATTGGGGCTCAGAGATTCATCTTGCCCTAATGGCAAAGTCAAAGGGGGTATGGGAGAAGATATGGGAGAGAGCAGATTGGATGAGGGGATATCCTGTGGGACTGCTATTCTGGGGCCGTGGGTAGGGGGAAAATGGGGAAAAATTGTAACTCAAAATCTGGCAGAAATGAATGATGTAAACCAGAAGTTAATAAAGCATTTGTTAAAATAAAAAAAATAAAAATAAAAATGAAATTATTTTTGCCTAATGCATTTAGCACACTATATTAAATATTAGTGGAAACAGTGGATATCTTAACTTTAGTTCTATATTATTGAAAAAATTTAGAGTGTTTCTCTGTCATGAAAAATGTTAGCTTTTGTTTTTAGACAGATTTCTTTTGTTATATTAAAGAAAGTATCTTTTTAATCCCATAATTTTGGCATTTTTAACATAATTGAGTGCTGTATTTTTTGAAGATTATATCTATTGATATGACCAGTAGCTTTATTACTGTTTTATTAACACAATTGTGTTTATATTTTTTTCTAATGTTGAACCAATTTTACATTACTAGCATACATCCAACCTGATTAAGGTGAATAATGTTTCAAATAGATGGCTACACGCTCTTTTCTAATATTTAAGTTTTCACATCAATATTAATAATATTAGTTTATCATTTTCTCAGCTTTATCTCCCCTTGTTTTGGGTCAACATTTGTTTTGAAGAAAGAGTTCAACCGGGTGTCTTCTTTCCCTGTATTGGAACTGGTTACACAGCATATGTCTACATTGTTCTTTATGCTATAGAAAATTATGAAGATTCCAAATTGTGGGTGGCCCAAAAGGCAATGCAAAGATATATAACGGGCCTAAGTATTATCAGTGATTGTTTGCATATAGAACATGATGTAACATTATTAAGACAATGTATGATCAGAAAGTGATATGGGGCATTTGTGTAGTAATTTTAATGATTAACAAATGAGTAGTGCTGTACTGATATGTATAAAATATTAAAAACTCTACAGGTAGTCCTCCAATGTTTTGAGGAGACCCTCTAATGAGGATTTATAGAAAGAAATGGATAAAAATCATACTGGATTAGGAGATGTAGATGATTTGCAATTTGATCAAGCAGAGAAAATACCCATCAGAGAAGTACTTCAGTATTTTCTTGATTATTCAGAGACTAATCCAGTTCATAAACTTGTTTATTCAGTAGTTGTGGTTTTTTTTTCCTTAATGCAGATTTACTGAGAACCTCTGCATGCATGGCAAGTTGTGGATTCTTCAGGTACTAAACTTTAGAGTCAGGAAAACCTGTATTTGAATCACACTTCAGACATTTACCACTTATGTGCCCTTGGGAAATTCACTTAACCTCTAAATGACTCAGTTTCCTCATCTGTAAAATGAAGGGGAAGAACTTAATAATACCTAATGGTACTTTCAGATTTAAAACTGTGATCATGTAACCTCTGTATGTTTTAGTTCTTTTCCTTCAGTCACATTATTCCTGTTCCTCAAGTGAAGAGTCATAAAGAGAATATTAAACTTGAATAATTTCATTGGCTCCTAGATTTTGTTTAAAAAGGATACAAGTAAAATGAAAGAGCAGTGTCAGGATAGATGGCAAGATGGTGGGAGATGTCTGAATGAGATATGAAGCATTTCTGATATTCTGGGCTATATACCTAGATATAGTGGGCCACTTGAATTTGTGCTTACTCATCAAGCTATCAGATAAACAAATACATAGCTATATAGATACATAGATTGATAACACTCATTTTATATTCTTCCTACCACTTAGTACTTAGAATTAAAGTTTTGAAGGCACTTAAATGAACATCAATCCCATTGGTGATTTGGATCTGCTACCCAATGAGCTTGCTACAGAGCAGTAGGAAGGAAGTTACTACATTAGAGAAGTAGAGCGAAACCCTTTCTTTCAATTATTCTTATGCTCAATTCAATTTCAGACAGACAAAGAAGGCAAGCTGAAGTAGTATAGTCAGTCTTGCTGGGAATCTGGATGAAAATGCAAGTGTCACAGGCCCTGCAGGAAGACAGAATAAAAATTGTGAGTCAGGTCTTTGGGAGAAGGTAGTGCCATAGTGAAGTCACCTCTTATAGGTACACTGAGCAACTGGTTATGGTAAAAAGAAGACCAGGACTGGTTTGCATCATGGAAGTGAAAGGCTACCTGAGGCATTGACATTATCAGCATCCTGGCCAAGAAACAGTAACTGAAGATTGAAACAATCATGCCTTCTAAAGGGGGGGCATCCCCTGCCTTGATGATTCCCAGGCCCAATTTTGTAGATTTGAATTATTTCCAATTACTTCTTGTGAGTATCATTTGATTCAAAAACTAAAATAAATTTTTAATCCCCTTTAATGTAAAAAAATTAACATGACCCCAGGGCACTTGGAAAGGGAAGGAAGGAAAATCCCAGCTAACAATAGGCATTAAGTAGTCCCTTAAAGAGGTTGGGATTCTTACTATTTCTTAATAGAGTCCTTGGATTCCTGGTTCTCTGGCAGAGTCTGTCTCTAAAGTTCCACCTACCTGCCAGGTTTGATGGAACTTTTAATTACTAAGTTTCTGTTAGCATCCCCACACCCAGAGACCTCCAGGTCATAGGTGTGTGTGTCTAATAAATCATAGAGATGAAAAAATAATATTGGCAAAAATGGAGCTCAACCCAGGGAAGCTTCTAAGGATTTCAATACATATGAAGAACACAAAAGCTCCCTGAGGTTGGGCAAGTCCTCATAGTAGTAGAGACAATAGCAACCATCGCGTGCCGTGCTATTGTACCGATACTTCTGAAACATACATATAACCAAACATCAAAATTCCTGATATACAGGTCCATGCTCCCTGTTAAGTACTTGATCAACAGCTCTACAATAAGGGAACTACATTTATAGAGTATCTTTTGGGTACAGACTAAAAGGAATCATAACTAGCATTTATATAGCACTTTTAGTTTTCTAATGCTTCATATATTACTTTATTTGATCCCACAATTCTAGGAGGTAGGTACTATAATTATTCTCATCTTACTGTTGAGGATACTGAGGTAAACAGAGGTTAAGTCACTTGCTCAGTCACATAGCTAATAAGTGGCTTAGGCAAGATTCAGACTCAGGTCTTCTTGACTAATAAACTGCTTCACTTAATGGTAAAAGGTCTGAGAAGGGTCTAGCAATTTAGGTCTCCTCATCCAGAGTAGATCCGCTAGAGGAAGTAGATGCTTCAAAGCAAGTGGGTGTGGAAGCCTGGTTCAAGATTAAGAAAAAGACTGCTGACCTGAGGGAAAGCTCTGTGTCTAATATCAGGGCTGTCTGGACATCCATTTCAAAAAGAATGAGAAAGAGAAAGAAAAGAAATATGGACAAAGGCCAGGAATTAGAGAATGCTGGAATTTTCCTTTTTAAAGCTTTGTTTATGTTTTTTTTTTCCTTTTTGCATCACAACAATTTTTCTCCATTCTCAACCCCCTAAGGATCCTTCCCTTGTAACAAAGAAACAAAAAACTAGTGAAGCACAACCGACAGTAGATATTTCTGACAGCATGTACACCATTCCAAATCCATAGTCCCCTAATTATCCAAAGAAAGGATAGAGGTACATTTCCTAATCCCCTCTCTGAGCCAATATTGGTAAATACAATGTTGCAGAACATTAACCTTCCTGTCATCATTCTTTTTATCTACATCATTGTAGTTATTGTGTATCTTCTTGTCCTGGCTCTGCTTCTCTCTGTATCAGTTCATTCAATTCTTCCCATGTTTCTCTGAATTCCTCATATTTCTAATTTCTTGCAGCACAATAATTTTCAGAGACCACAGTATTCCTGTCCATCCCCCAATCAACAGGCACCCACTTTGATTCCAGTTCTTTGCTGCTGCAGAAACTGGTTCTGTGAATATTTTGCTATTCAGTCTGGGTGAGGCTTTTCCTTCTCTGTTTGATTTCCATGGAATATCTTTCCAAATGCTGGGGTTTCTAAGAAGTTAGGGATGTAGTAAAAATTATGAACTGAAGAGATGGTCATATCATCCAACACACATAGGTATGAGGGGTGCTGTGAAAGTAAGGTGATTAAGGTTTGCCTAGACCTGAGAGCTCCTTAGATTATGACTACTCTACTATTAGGAATTTGCCAGAAATGTTGAGAAGCATGTTACATTCTTGTCTCATGGGTTTAGTAATACCCAACACTAGTGCTTACCTGAATAAGAAGAACTACTATCATTAAAAATAGGAAGAAAAAAAAACAACCACACTGACTTTATAGCTATGACTAATGCCATAAAATAGAGAAACAAGTAAATGGGCATGTTCAGTAAAGGAAAGTAGTGATTTTTTTCCCTGAATTTCTTTCCCCTTTAGCACTTGGATGATACAGCCATAATAAAGCTGCTAGGCTTTGTCACGCTTTGTAGAAATAACAGCAGGCCAACAAAGACTTAAGTGTACCCCAGTAGACATAAAGTCATCCTTAATTAGAGCTAAAGAAAATCATTTGCCCAGACATCTTGGTGACAGGCCAGAGGTTGGCAGCTGCCATACATCCAAGCTAAAGTGGGTTAATACAGCCCAAAGATGGGTGCTCTTGTCCTGCTTCAGCTAGTGGATAGGTGAAGACCTGTCCCAAGGAAGGGAAATTCCCAGGCAGCATAACTGGTGAGGGCAGGAAACCCCCAAACTAAGCCAAAGCTTTCATGCAAGCTGGAGAAGCTGGGAAGCAGCAGTAAATTATTTTATCAGGCTCAGCTGCTATCTTCTTTGAAGTGGAAGGGGTGGTAGACTGGGTACTCCCCACTCGAACCAAAAGGGGAGTTCTATAGAAAATGAAAAGCAACTTAGAATGCTTGCCTTCTGATTGGTATGGTGAGCATTTCTTTCAACATTTAATAACAAACACTTGTAGAACATCAATGAGGTATCTCTCCCTATATAGACATTGTGAGACATGGAAGATAAAACCTTTGTTTATTTTTTCCCTTTTTAAGTAATATTTTATTTTTTCAATTATATGTAAAGATAGTTTTCAACAATCATTTTCGTAAAATTTTGAGTTCCAAATTTTTCCCTCTCCTTCCCAAGACAGCAAGCAATCTGATATAGTTTATACATGTACAATCATGCTAAACATATTTCCATATTAGTCATGTTGTGAAAGAAGAATCAAAACAAAAGGAAAAAACCACGAGAAAGGAAAAACAACAAAAAAAGAGAACATAGTATGCTTTGTTCTGCATTCAGACTCCATAGTTCTTTCTCTGCATGTGGTTAGCATTTTCTATCACAAGTCTTTTGGAAGTGTCTAACTGTATTGCAGAGAAGGGCTAAGTCTATCATAGCTAATCATCACACAATGTTGCTTTTGCTGTGTACAATGTTCTCCTGGTTCTGCTCACTTCACTCAGCATCAGTTCACGTAAGTCTTTCCCGAAAACCTTTGTTCTTAAGGAACTGACAGCCCATAGTCTAGCTAAAAAATTATGAATCATAAATGGTAAATACACAAGGATCAAGGTAATATAGACATTAATAACTAATTCAATCAGATAACTAGCATCTGAATATAAAGTTTAAAATGCAGTTAAATATTTTGATGCTTCATTCACAAGATTCTAAATGTTCACACATTTGGAAACATCTGGATTTTTGGTCTTACATAAACTAAGACATCCTAATATTAAAAATTCTCATTTTCCTAAGTGTTTGGGCATTTTTAAAATTTGACTTTTTTTGCATGATGTATGGGCATAGCCCTTAGCTCCTATCAAGTGCATGAGGTTCTTTCTCAATAGCTACCTCTACACCATTCTTTTGGTGAGCATATTATAGTTGGAGTTCCTAGAGGGACAAACTAAGAAATCAAATGACTAAATGAATACTATTATAAGACCTATAGAGTTCAAGTGTAGAAAGGTCTTGAGAAACCTAACTGCTTAAATGTCTACAATTTTTACAAATCTTTAATTTGTGCTTGCTCATCCCATTTCTTTGATATTTTCAGGGATTTAGAGGTCCAAAGGTAACATGCATAAGACCTTCTCTGGAGTTTCTGGTTTAGGTGATTTGTGTTATTCTTTGGTGGGAGGGGAGTTATAATTAGCACTCCCTTCCAAGTTTATCCAGACAGCCTAATCATACATCTTCAGTTTCTATGAGAAAATTAAAAAAGGATATTCATGTTTGAAAAATGTATTGACTCCTGGCAGGTGCCTGGGAATTTTATTTCTTTAATATTCATTCCCCATACTTCCCTTCTCTACTTTTGAATTCTGCAACTTAAGACACATCCACCATAAATTACTGTTCATTTATATTTAACCTGAATGGTTATGAATGAATGGTAGTAAATTTCTCAAAGCTAAAATCACTTCTTCTATGAAGCCCCTTAATCTCTAGGAACATCACTTTCCAAGTTTTCAAAAGAGGGATAACCATCCTAGCACTGCATGCCTTTAAGGATTATTGGTAGGATCAAATGACAAAAAATGTATATGAAAGTATTCTGTAACTAAATTCCATGTATTAAATTTTTATTTCCCCTTCACTGTCTCTAGAGAAAAAATAATAAATTATTTTTAAAAGCATTTTCCCTCAACTGTTTGAAATGTATCTTTGATCCAGGCTCTTTCTTACCTAGGGGTTCGCCAGAAGAGTTGGTAACAGAACTGCTACAAGGAATGACCAAGGACTGAGGATCTTACTTCCAGAAAGTTTGAAAAGAGGAAAAAAATTTCAGTGTCCTTCATAGAGTATATAACATTCGTCTTTGTGACAAATTTCTTTAAAATAATTGCTGTCTATAATTACAGTGCAGGTTAAGTGTCTCTTAGACGAGAGAAGGGGGTTTATGGAATATTTCCTCCTTCTCCAGGTTATCATATCCTTGTATGATACATGACCTATATAGATATAAATATAGATATAGATATACATGTATATGGATATAAAATCAACAAATTATTGCTTTTAAAATGCACAAAGGGATTCAATGTATAAACAAATAAGAAAAGAAAGATCAAAAAGGAAGAAAGGGATTTTGACTTGTGGTTAGAGGGCAAAAGATAGAAAAAAAATGTCTCAAAGAAGAAAAGGAAGGGCCACTGAATACAAAGAGTTGAACAACAAAAATGAAACTCTTCCCAAATAGAATGAAGGTAGACATACTGGAACAGAAACTGCTACTTATCCTCTGAGGATTGATAATGTGCATCTACAGCCATCCAATGAACCACAGATCATCCAATAAGGGTCAGAGGAAGAGGAAATAAGTAGTAGAGTTTGGTAACTCCCTGCTGAGGAATACTGAGGTAGCTATTTGTTGATTCAACATTAGCAACATAGAAGTGTGCTATCTTTCCAGGGGATGTATCCCAGTTAAGGAAAATCTTTTAAGGCTTTTCAAAACTTATGATTACTACCCACTTCAAATGGGTGTATAAATGATACTTCCAGGAGAAATCTAGAAAGCATTGCAATGGATTATGAAGTTTTGGGGAATAAACTGAAGTCTCTAGAGACATAGATAGAATTCATCATTGCTACTGATTGAAGTCAAAGGTGTTAGAAGAAAAAGACAGATTTGAGGACAGTATAGCAGGTTAAGATGATGTCTGAGAATAGGTTTTGGATTTCTGAACCATGGCTTAAAAATATAGAAACGATGAGATCTGGGCCAGGGATGGAACACACCTTACAAAAGATGGTAAAAAAAAAAACAAATATATGTGTGTGTGTGTGTGTGTGTGTGTGTGTGTGTGTGTGTGTGTGTGTGTATTTGGAGTCCTGAAAAATCTAAATAAAACGGCTTAAACTGAAAGGGAAAGGAAGAGAGTTACCTATCTATGAAACTAGATATAGGGCAGGGAAAAGACAAGCAGAAATTCACAGAAATAAAGTCAAAATTAGGAATCAGCAATAAAATCAATGATCTAGGATGTCTTTATATGTGTGGAATATAGGAGGCAGAATGATACAGTAGAAAGAGTAGTGGAATTGGAGTCAAAGGACCTGGGTTTGGGGCTGAGTATATCCAGTTTTCTATTTGTGTGTCCTTCTGCAAATCACTTAACCATTCTGGGTCTCAATTTCCTTATCTGTAAGGTGAGGGATTGGACTAGATGGTATTAAAGTCCATTCCAGCTCTAAATCTATGCTTTTATGAGTCTGTGTACAAATGTACAAAATACAGGCAATAAAGCAAGGTGAATTAGAGATTCAAAGAGGTAAATTTCATTTCATAGGTATCACTAATAGGATCCAAAACAGAAATATAGCTTTGGAAGTTAATTTATTCAAAACAAGTCAGATAGTCTAAAAGGAAGTAAAGGGAGAACAGCACTGGATATTGAGAAAATATTCTCATGTGAAGAAATCTAAGAACTGGAATTGGAAAACTTTGTGGAGAGCTTTGGGTGAAGATCAATAGTGGCAAAAATTGAAGTGATACTCTCATCATAATACCCTACAGACCACCTAGAGAGAAAGAGATAGAGAAACAGATCACAACCTGTCATAGACATGATATAATAGTCAGAGGAGACTCCAATTATCCAGACATCTGCTAGAAATCTATGTCTCTGCCAAAAACAGAGCAGCTAATAATTTCTTGACTTTACTTAATTTCATTTTTAAATGGTGGTTGGGTTGTCAGTGCATTTGGTGAAGATCATCGGATGTAGAATGAGAAGGAACCTCAGATATCATCTCATCCAACCCCCTCATTTTGCAGATGAAATAACTTCAGGCCAGAGGGAGGAAGTGGCTTTCCCAAATTCATAGACTGAGTTAATAGCAGAACCAAAATTTAAAGCAAAGTCCCTCTAAATAAAAATAGTGTCCTAACTTGGTAAGAAATATTTAGTTTGGGCCATGTCTACCTTTCCTTATAGGTTCATAGACTCGTAGCCTTGGAATGGGAAGGGAACTCAAAGGGCATCAAATTCAGCCCTTTATTTTTTAATCGACATAAACTGAGGCCCAGAGAAATTAGATGACTTGTCCCAGGTCACAAAGACAACACAATGGTAAATCTGGGATTCAAACCCATGTCCTTTGACTCAAGGTCTCTTGCCCTTTCCACTGTACCACACTCTTCTCCATACTTCATTTGTAGCATTTATAGCAACCTCTATATGTGATGCACTATGCTGTGCTTTTACAAATATTACCTGATTTGATCTTCACAACAACCCTGGGACATAGGTGGAAACTGAGGGAAACATGTTAAATGACATGCCCTGATTCACAGAACTAGTAAATATCTGAAGCTGGATTTGAACTCATGCCTTCCTGAGTCCAATTCTAAGCAGAATGAGCTCTCACTGACACTCATTCTCTTATCAAGCTTAATCTGTGAAGAAGTCTTTTCTCTGTGCAAGGACTCGGGCATGGGATGGAATTTAATGACCATACCCTTGTTGGCACCATCCACTAAGCCACTGAGTTAACTGACCCAATCCAATATAAAGTGTTTGTGAATACAGTCTTACATGGGTATGAGGATGAGCCCCCAAATAACCAATTTATATCAACATAGAGTAACCTAATGAAAAAGATGCATTATTGCATCAATGTGCATATCCCCTCAAATGTTGCTTATTGCAACCAATTAATTCGTGCCTATGCAACCATCCCATGCAACTCTGGTCCATGTCCTCCCATAAATTTATCAAACTACGAGGATATTGATCTCCATGTTTCACTTCATAAAAGCTGACTAAGAACATCATGAGCTATTCCTGAAGTCATTGTTGCAATATAGTCCAGTAAACAATAAATCCAGTAAAATAGCAATGCTACTTCCACTCCTGTGGATAATAAACCACTAAGTGCCTACTCTGTGGTGGGTATTCTGCTGGGTACTGAGGCTCCAATGACAAAAGTTCAATGATTTTATAGTCTGACTGAGGACAAAGTATGTACAGATATGGGTACATACAAAATATGAACAAAGTGATTAGGGGAGAATATGGAAACACTGATACGTGGGGATATCAGGAATGACCTTGTATAGAAAGTGATACTTGAACTGAGCCTTGAAGGAAACTAGGGATTCTTAGAGGCAGAGGTGAGCATGGAGCACAGTCCAGAAATGGGGCCGGTGCAAAAGCTTAGACGAAGGAGGTGGAGTCCCATTTATAAAGTTAGCTTGGCTGTGCCAAGGTGCACATAGAGAGGTAGGAAGATGCAGGAAACCTGGAAGTATAGGTTGTAGAGAGGTTGTGAAAGACTTCAAATGCCAAACAGAGGAATTCTGAAGGCAATAGAGAGCCAAATTATTTATTTGCACATACTTTTCAAAGCATGTGCCCAAACTGTTAGCCATCATCACAATAACCATTAGAAAATACACGCTTTAGGCCAAATTGGCCTGTGTGGCTGTCTGCAACTGCACAAATGCATTCTTGGAACCTGACGAGGAGGTATGAAGAACTGGAGAAAGGCAACTCAAATGGCAAAGAAGATGCAGATCTAGGTGAGGAGAAAGGGATTAATTCATATTCATAGTATCAGTATCCATGAATATATTCACTCAATCCCAGAATTCTAAAGCTAAAGTAGCCCTTCCAAATTTTAATGAGGGCATTTTAACCCAAGTAAAAGGAAGTCCTGTTTTACAGAGCAATGAGTAAATTTATACAACTTGTCATGCTAATAAGTGGTACAATTTAATTCAATTCAGTCCAATTCAATAAGCATTTATTAAGGACTTATTATATACCAGTTATTGGGGTGCAGGATGGGGAAGCAAAGACAAAAAATAATCTTTAACTGCAAGGAGCTTTTATTTTGGGAGGACATATACTCAGGTAAACATATATGTAGTATATACCAGTAATTAGAGGGGTGGGGGTCAAGGAGAGCACCGGTAATTGAAGCGATCAGTATGGCCTCTGAACTGAAGGCATAGTTATAGACTAAAGACATATAGATGATCATATTTGGAGTTAAGAGGGCTTTTAGAGCCCATCAAATCCAACCGCCTCTTCTAATTGAAGATGGGTAAACTGAGGCTCAAAGGGGCAAATTACTTCCCCCAAATCACACAAAATACCCAGTACTCCATCTACTGTACCATGTTGCTATCTCTAAGATGGGCTGAGATAAGTTTATGTACCTTACATCTATTATCGGTTATTAAGAGAATTTAGGAATATTTGAGGCATATTCCTGACAGTCTAAGGTAGACAACAATACTACCTGCAATTACACATCCCTATCACTGGAACCTCCATCAGCAATGGAAATGTTAAATAAGCTAAGAATCAGTTTCCTCCAGTTCATGCCAGTAGTGGCCTTCATTATGCTTATGGGACTTGGGTGGAAACTGTAGGCTGTAAGCAAGCTTTCTATCATAGGTTTAGAAGTCAAATTCATTAATATCCAAAAGGAACAAAAGGTTAAGCATGGTACTACTTAGAGGCAAAGGAATGGATATAATGTCCTTTCAAGGTGCCTTCAACCCCAAAGTGGGTAGATAAGAACAGTCTACCACTAAATAGCTAACTCTACTGTCAGGCCCCATTGATACCTAAAGAAAAGAGGTTAAGAATGGACCTGGTTGGAGGCAGGAGAATGTACTGAATGACCTCTGAGATCCCCAGCCACCCAAGCAGCCAATGAAAAACAATAGCTCTTACCTAGTGCTCACCCTTGGCCAATCTCCAGCTTATACTAACTGCTGTCATGGTGCTGTCACCCTGGAAGGGTGATAGTGTATTTTTAAACAGGATTTACTTCCATTATTCCACAACCTGAGTCAATGAGCCTGTAAAAACAATGCGTGGGGACAACCTTCTTTCATTACCTGCCATCTGATCAGTGTACTGACATCTCTGAGACTCAGGAAGCTATTTTCACATCGTATTCACTCAGTCGATGAGATGTGAACTGAGTTCCCTGGCACCCACCCCCAAGGTTTCAATGTTTGTCACGGTATAGAGTTTTCAGAGGGACTCAAGAGTAGCTGTTACCAAGCCCAGACAAACCAGAACTCTTTTTTTAACTAAGTAAAACACAAGACCACCAGTGAGGGAGGGAAAGCACCATGGATTCTCCCAGCAAGGAAGGCATTTGAGAAAGTGACTAATTAAGTATTGTTATCTTCTCTTCCCTTTTCCTCCCCTGAACAAACCCCAGATACTCCTGAAATCTCTATCTGAATAGCATTCATTCAATAAATATTTATTAAGTGAAAACTTTGTGCCCACTTCTATTCTAAGAACTGAAGTGTTCACCAGGAAGTATAAGGATGTTTAAGATTAGATGGGGAGATGACTTACAAGAAGAATAGTTAAACAATGTAACAGTTCAGCCAATCAGTCAAGAAGCATTTTATAAAGCACTTACTCCATGTCAGGCACTGGGCTAATGTCTCCAGGAGACATGCAGAAAGGCAAAAATAGTTCCTGCCCTCACAGAAGATACCTTCTAAAGAGAGAAAACATGTAAACAGCTAGTTAGATATAAGATACATACAGAGTAGATGTGAAGTCATCTGAAAGAGGAAGGTACTAGCAGCAGAGGAGCCTGGGAAAGACCTATAGGGGAGGTAAGATTTGAAGCTGGGATTTGGTCTTAGAAAAAGCCAAGGAAAGAATCAGAAATTTAGGCGATGCCTGTCAACTGGGGAATGGATGAACAAGTCATAGTATATGAATGTAATGGAATACTATTGTTCCATAAGAAATGATGAGCAGACAAATCTTAGAAAAACCCGGAAAGAATCACATGAACTGATGCTGAGTAAAGGGAGCAGATCCAGGAGAATACTATACACAGTAATGGTAACATTATGTGATAACCAACTTTGATAGACTTTTTGATAGCTCTTCTCAGCAATGCAATGATCTAAGAAAATTCCAAAAGACTTATGACAGAAAATGCTATGCATATCCAGAGAAAGAACTATGTAGTCTGAATGCAAATCGAAGCATGCTATTTTCTTTTATTGTTTGTTTGTTTGGGGGTTTATGGTTTTTCTTTTTCTCATGGTTTTCCCCTTTTGTTCTGATTCTTCTTTCACAACATGACTAACGTTGTGAAATAGCTGCCTCCAAAGTCACACACCTGACTAGTGGCACAGCTGGGATTCAAACCCAGGCCTTCTTGCCTCCAAGTCCTGTGCTTTTTCTACTCCATTAAAGATGTCATCTCAAGATTTCTCATCTCAGATGAAATGCCAAGAGTCTGTAGAGGGAGAGATCTAGTGCCAGAACCTAACCCCCACTTCTATGATCTTTCCATTACACCAAGATACCTTTAAAAACTTATTTTCCAAATTAAATTGTAAGTTCCCTGAGGGTGGAGACCATATCATCTGTTTAGAATACCTAACAGAAGGAAACAAAAGTTATTTTTTAAAATACATACTGAATTATTTACTGGAACTTTCCCTCAGTTCATTTGCTGTGTCTAGTTGTAAGGCACATCTGACTGGATTCCATGTTATTACACTAAAGACACATGGCAATGACAGAGCTGCTTCACTATGATTGCCCACACTCAATTTGCCCATTTCAAGGGCCATGGCAACTTCCTACTGACTTAATAAAAAAGATGTTCTCTGCCCATTCTGGAATTATTGTTGCCTTCTTGGTTCATCCAGTCTATTGCCAAATCTTTACTTCCATTTGTATAATTTGTCTATTTTTCTCTATAGTTATAATCATGCTTTCAATTCTAATGATCATCTGTCATCTGTGTATACTTTTCCACAATGGATTCCTTACCTCCAACATTTTCAACCCCACCAATCACCAACAATGCTCCATAAATTGTATTGTAGAAGAAAAAGCATTACACTTACAATTAAGAGATCAGGGGTTCAGATTTCAACTCCATGACTTAGTACCTATATGATTATTGGTATTCAGACAGTCAATAAATAAGTCTTTATTAGATGCCCACTGTGTGCCAGGCATTGTGTTGATCTCTGGGGAAACATAGAAAGGCAAAACACAGTCCTTGTTTTCAAGGAGTTCACAGTCTAATGGGGGAGACAACATTCAACTATGTGCAAACAAGATATATACAGGACAAATTGGCAATCATCTCAGAGGGAAGGCACTAGCATTAAAAGGGAATGGGGAAAGCTCCTCATAAAAGATGGGACATTAGTTAGAACCTGAAGAAAGCCAGCAGGCAGAAATGAATAGGGAGAAAATTTTGAGTATAAGAAACAGCCAGTAAAAACACTTTTAGCAGGTCAGTAAAGTGTATGCAAGAAACACAAGGATACCAGTGTCATTGGATCAAAGAATATATAAGTGTGAGGAAGAGCTAGAAAGACTGGAAAAGGAAAAGGGAACCAGGTTGTGAAGGGCTTTGAACACCGAATAGAGTATTTTATATTTGATCTTGAAAATGATGAAGAGTCACTGTCGTTTATTGAATGGGGGTTGTACTTTAAGAAGATCAACTTAAAAGCAAAATAAAGGATAGGTTATAGAATGGGGAGGGATTTGAGGCAGAGAGGTTGACCTGCAGACTACTGAAATAGCCCAAGCAGGATGATGAAGGATTGCACCAGGGTAGCAGCAGTGCCAAAAAAGAGGAGGAGGCATAGACAAGATATGCTCAGAAGGTAAAATCAATAAGATTGGGACACAGATTAGATATGGGAGATGAGAGTCAAGGATGACATTCAAATTGGGGGCTAGGGTGATGGAGGATGGTGATTTGGAAGAGAGGAGAGTTTGGGGGGAAAGAATTCAGTTATTCACATGTTGAATGTAGATGCCTGTGGAACTTCCTATTTGAGATGTCCAATAGACAGGGAGAAATGGACTACTGGAGGTCAGAAGACAGGTTGGGATTGTGGGTAGCACCAGAACAGACAGATAGGACTGGAGCAGGTCTCGGGGGACTGATTCCCTGGTAGTTATGGCAGTTTCCAGGTTTCCCAACCCACAAATGCTGAAGACAGTGTGGAAGGTCATTGGGGAACTCTGCAAGACTTGGGTAAAAGAGGAGCATGGTCTGACATGGTCCAGCCCTAGCCCCAGGGTGGTAGACGTGGTGGTAGCAGCAGCCGCTGCAGCAGCTGCTTCTGAAGCTCTAGGCCCACGCGTGGTGAGGGAATCAAGTGACTGATACAAAACCCCTGAAGCCTGGGACAGTACATGCACCCCCATCCCCACTGCAAGCAAGGTCCTACTTTGACAAAGAGTTAAAAAGTCAAATATTTGACTGGGAAGATGAGCAAAGAGTGTAAAAAAAAAGTCAGACTATAGAATCTTACTTTGGTGACAAAGAAGATAAAATTATACAACCAGAAGAAGACAACAAAATCAAAGTTACTGCATCAAAAACCTCCCATATGAATTGGTTGTAGTCTATGGAAGAGTTCAAAAACTATTCTGAAAACCAAGTAAGAGAAGTAGAAGAAAAATTGGGAAGAGAAATGAGAGTGATGCAAGAAAATCATGAAAACCATGTCAACAACTTGCTAAAGGATACCCAAAAACATTCTGAAGAAAATAACACCTTAAAAAATAGACTAACCCAAATGACAAAAGAGTTCCAAAAAGCCAATGAGAAGAATGCCTTAAAAAGAAAAATTGACCAAATGGAAAAGGAGGTCCAAAAGCTCACTGAAGAAAATCATTTCTTCAAAATGTATTTCTTCCTCACTTCCCATTCTTACATTCTCTAGTGTCCTTAAAAAAAAATCAACTCAAGACCTTTTCCATGAGGTCTTTCCTGATGCTCCAAATTGCTAGTGCCCTCCCTCAATCATTCTATATGAATTTTGTATCTATTCTACATATAATTATATATGCCCACATCATTGTCATTAAACAATTGCCCACCTAACTTTGTAGAGAGCAGACTCTGCACTTACCCCATATCTCTCTCTGTCTCATTCTCCCTATCTCTGTTCTTCTCTCTCTCTCTCTCTCTCTCTCTCTCTCTCTCTCTCTCTCTGTCACACACACACACACACACACACACACACACACTCACATGCACACATGCACACAAAGTAAGTCAAAGTTGTTCAAATCAAGCATAATCCAAACCTTACAGATTCCAAGATAAAAGGTAGGGGGCTGTTCAGTTTTCTAGAGAGAGAAAAATGAATCCAAGAACCTCCACTTGGGAATAATAAAAATATTTTTGACTATCAGCTTTCAGATGTAGCCTTAGAGAAAATCAGAGGGGCCAATGTGGGCAAATTTTTCACTTGTCAGTCAGCTGAACTATTTTTCAACTGGTTTCACAATGGCAACACCCCATACCCTGTTTGACAGCCATTGTTTCCCACAATTTGAGGATGCAGTATATCTGAAGGGAAATGTAATCCATATGTTTCTGATTCATTTACACCTAACTTATCAAAACACTTTTCTAGAAGAAGCTGTTGGGGGGCAGAGGAAAATTCCAAGTCTTTTGTTTTATTATCCTCTCTCCAACACTGCCCCTTCCCCCACCTTGTTTTCCCTATCTGAGTACCAGGACGTTTACTTCTGCCAACTATAAACCAACTCCACCCATAGAATCCAGGTTTAATCCCCTGCTCAGGGCCCAAAATTTTACTATGGGCTTACAATTTGGCAAACTCAGTTCTTTTATCCATATAAAAATGGAAATAAACACATGTCCTTTGCAGAAATTCTCACCTTCTCCACACATAGTCCCAGTTGCTACCACTATAGCCATAAGATTGATGTGAAATAAAACAGATGTGCTCCAAACTGTAGTAAGGTTCTTTTCCCAATTGCCCACTTCCCTAATACCCATCGCCAGCCTAGAGACACCCACAGATGCAAGTCGAGGCAAAGACTAGATCTCAGAATTTTTCAACATGGGATCCTGCCTGTCCCTGCTGTGACTGACCTTGAATGAACAATGTGTTACTTGTGTTGTCATGCTAGATGGCAACTTCCAACAGTCAGGATTGCAATCCAAAAGCTCTTAGTGGAGTTAGGGGCCTAGGGTGAGTGTGTAGGTTGGGGTAGGGTGCATTTGTGCAGAAATATATTAAACCTGAGGTTTTAATGCATAAGATTTGTGGTCAGTCAAAGCTCATTTACTCAGCAAATGTCTTATTTAAAACCAAGTTGCCTGTGAACCTTTTCAGAGAGAAAAAAAAACCATTCTCTTACACAAAACTCTGTTAAAATATCATCCACACACCCTTCCCAAAGTAAGTTATCGGTTTCATGGTTTGACCATTAAACTGAGAAAAACAAGTCATTTGTAAATCCAATACAATTCATAAGTTCCCAGTTATAGAGTAATCCTTGATATCCACTCAAAATCCCTAGGGACAATTCAACTCAACCACTTCTTTTGGTGATACGGTGCTGAAAGATATATTATTGAAAACCAGGAAACCTTGGGAAAAAAATTTTTTTGCAAAACTATCTAAATTGAAATGAAATGCAGATCACTTGGCTGTGACCAGAAGGTTTTGCAAAACAGTTCAGCATAAGTGTCTCGGGGCTTAAGGCTTACAATTAAAAGATTTATACGTGTGCTATTAGCAAAACAATTTAGTGAGTTTGGAGAGCCCTGGAATTACTGAGGTGGATTGTGGAGTCTTCCAGAGTGGATAAACTTTCATATTATTGCCAGTTACCACTGCCCCCCTAAACGCCAGGAAGTCCTTTTAGAATCATTCTGTTATTCTTTTCCTGGCATGTAGCTAAGATTGCTCAGCTTCCCCCTCCAGGTCCCAGTGACATAAATTACTAGAATGACCACCACTCATATTCTTTGGTGGTCATTTTCACTCATTTCATACTAACTCCTGCCCAGCATTTTTAGTTACACAAAACCACTTGATTCAGGGTCCCCCAGCCTTTCCGCCCCTAGAAATCCTAAGGGTGAACCAGATATTTTTTAAAAAGACAAAAGCAGCACTGTCTGAAACAATTGAGGCTGTTATTACAGGATTTCACACTTCCAAGAGCTAAACTCCCAAGTCTTTTTGCAGACCAAACTCCTGATAGCAACCTACTTGTCCCCAGTCCAACTAAAATAAAAACAGGCCCTATTTTTGGAACAATTTCCATCTAAGTCCACAGAACTTTTGCCCACAAAAATAATACAGAATGTTGTTGTGAACTTGGAATGATGTTAGCCGACCTGATTGTAGGACCAGCAGCAAGACCCAAAGACCAAGAGAGTCCTATTTTGAATGCTTCCACTCCCCAGGCCCCACCCCTCAGTCTGACTAGTTAAATTCATTCACTCCTTTCAGTCCTGACCTTGCCTCCCCTCCACCACCCCCATTCTCAATGAATATCCATAATTCCATAATAGAATGCTGGGGTAAATATCTCCTGGAAAGACATTATTAACAGAAAAATGTGCTCTGATTGGTTTGGTCCTTTCTCAGAGACAAGTAGGATGTGATTCCGTGACCGTATTTTCAGAACAGTCTGTCAATGACAGTCAGAAACATATGTTTTTTATAAATTTCTCATTCAGAAACAAAGACTGACAGTAAAGCCTAGAGCTTTGATATTTATATAAATTGTTAAGTGGTTCACTGGGGAAAGTACATTTCAATTAGCATGTCACTGCTCATCATGGTGTTGGAAAAAAGTTTTCTGATTAGGCTGGCTGTTTAGCAGTCCTTTTCTAGATTGAGGTTTACCTAAAATCCACTGCATGGAAGGCCACCAGCTTTGTCTACCTCCCCTTCCTGTGTCTGTATTTAAAATCAAGGTATAACAGCATTCTGGCTCCCACCCTAACTTGTGGTGATGTGTGTTGTTGTTTTTTTTTACTTCTCTTCAAACTGTGCTGGTATTCCCATTTGTCTCATTATGCTAAGATTATGTTCAAATGAGTTCTGTTTAATAAGGCTGCAGGTAAGCCAACATCTAATCAATCAAAACTCTTTATGTGAGGGTGGTGGATTTTTCCCCCTTTCATGTACTCTGCTGCCGCCCTTAGGACAACATTATAAAGCTATGTCTTGGCTGTGTGTATTTGGGTACATGTATGTCTGTTGTTGGGTTTGTTTGTTTTTTTTTTTTCACGAGGTCTTATTAGTTGGATCTAGTTAATATTTCCAGGCATCCTCAAATTTAACTGTACAATAGGGAATCATAACAATTCCCCCAATATTAATACAAATGTCAGGTCATCCTTGTGTGGCTTTTGACAAGTCATTGAAAAAAAAACCACTTCCATAAGGTATCATTATCATTAGAATCAGTATGTTAATGATCTTCATGAGTTTGGTGAATATAATGAGATCTGCTTTGTTCTTATCAGCCCAATTAATACTATTTTTGTCAACAAGAAGATTGTAAAGGAAGAAGACAAAATAGAAGACAGAAAACAGTATGGCAGGGTGGACAGAGCACAGGACTTGGATTCAGAAGACTTATGTTTGAGCCCTGACAGTAACATTAATTGGCTAAGGGATGGGAGGGGAAATCATCAATTTATTGTGCCTGAGCTTCAGTTTCCTCATCTGTAAAATGGGGATTGCAGTAACTGCACTAATTCCTTCACAGGGTGGAAGAGTTTTAAAAACTGTATGAAGTACTATATAGAGGTGTCCTACTAATAATAATGCTTTACACTTAGACTTTGATTTACAATTTTAAAAATACTTTCATAAATTACATCTTATTTGAGTTTCATAATACTCAGACCTGAGTATATGAAGTGGGTCATATAGTGATATATAACTAAAATATGACGCTAGAAACCTATTCGCATCTCTGCTCTCTTTCTCTCCTGAAAGTCTTTTGGATACAGTAGAAAGAGCATTGAACTTGTAGTCACAGATTCTGAATTCAAATTCGAGCTCTGCTACCTACTCCCTGTGTGACCATGAACAAGTAATTTCCCTCTCTAGGCCTCAGTTCCCACATCTCTAAAAAGAGGGAGTTAAGTCTAGATGACTGTTCAGGTCCCCTAAGATCTTGGTCTCCGATCTCCAATAGACAGGAAAAGTGCTCTTTTCCTTATTTTAGAGATAAGGAACCTGAGGATTGGAAGGATAAAGTGATTTGTCCATGGCTAGTAGATTCCAGAATTCTTCGTACTAAACTTTTCATCCTCCCAAATCTTCCCCCACTCATGCCTGAGATTCCACCATTATAGTCATTAACTCTGTCATAATACACACTGCCATTTCCAGGAGAATGCTGGAGCCAACTATACCAAGACTAGAGAGTCAGTTGTTAAAATTATCACTGTGCATATTTATACCTTGGAAATCACTACAAATCAGGACTTGGTTTGTTGTTTTGTTGATTGGTGAAATTTCAGAAAGCAGTAATGATGCAGACTAAATGTAGAAGTGTTTCATACTCTCCTCCCTTGTTAAACATTTAAAAGCATATCTCTGCACTTCACTTTTAAAATGCAAATATTCTTAGAAAGAGTGAAGTTTTGGATGAATTGGCTTATTAGATGACTCTCCTTTATGATAAAGATCAATCAGTTCGAGGGTTTAGAAAGAGCGTGGGAGCCAGTAATTTAGAGAGAGATGCAAGTACCAACCATTCTGACCTCAGTTTTGTGGAGGTGATATCTTGCTGTCAATTCTGGATCTGGATTGAGTCTGCAACCAACAGAATGTAGAAGGGGCCTAAGACCACGTTTTCTACCTTTTTATATCCCTTTTAGTACAAAACACACACTTCATTGTTGTTCATTTTTTTTATCCTTGAATCACTGCTGGGGCAGTGTTGTCCAGTGGAAAGAACATGGTATTTGAAATCAGTTATGACCTGGAGTAGGTCCCTTTCCCCCTCTTGATTCAGTTTCCTTATCTATAAAATGAAGGGATTGTGGCCATTATGGTCCCTTTGAGATCTAGAACTGTGATCCAGTGACCTGTCACTATCTCTGGAAGGTTTACATTCTCCCAGAGATTACAATAAATTTCCTGATACCACCTGGGCAGGCAGGAAAGCTGATAGTCTCCCCTCTGAGCAGCAGAAGAATAATTGACTTTGTACTAGGTGGAAAAGCTCTACCAATCTCATAGGCTCACACCCACAGGTGCCCCAATGAGGCCTAAGAGACAGAAGTCAGTCATCACCCCTTCCCTCCTCCCATTCCCCTCCCTCATGCCCCACCTCACCATAAGCTCAACAGCCTATCTCTCTTGGCAGGTATCAGTAATGCTGGCACTCTGGAGACCCCAGATAAAGAAAATTGAATAAACAGTAAATAGAGACTACAGAAAGGTCAATTTGGACTTGGAATTAGTTGGCAAAGGGCTTAAATTCCATATGCAAGTCTTATTTCCCTAAAGTGTGTGGGGTTTTGTTTTGTTTTGTTTTGTTTTGTTTTGTTTTAAGTAACCAACAGGAATAGGGGGAAAGCTCCCCTCCCCTGGAGCAGGCATTTGTGTCAGGCCCAGCTTGGTGTTGTGAAAGATTAACATCTCTTGGCCGCCTCTCAAGCATAGGGACTCACTTCACCCAGGACTGCCAGAGGAGATTAGGAAGAGCGCATCTGGGACAAAGTGACCTTCTGTGACTAACCTTGGATCTGGAATGGTGCTGCCTTTGCCTGCTCAGCTGAGTGACAACCAGGCTGTTGTGAGTCAAGAGGAACTGAGCCAGGAGGATTGTGCTTCCTTTCTAGCTGAGGCAATCATGGTACCTTTTGGGTGGGAAAAGCACTGGCCTGAGAGTCGGGAGTCTCAAGCTCAAATCCTAATTCTGTCAACAACTTGCTTTGTGACTATGGACACGTCATAGGTCATTTCACAATTTTACTTCCCAATCTACGTTTTCCAGACATTTCAAATCCTACACTCTAGGGTTCTCAATGGTCCAGCCAAATCGGCTTCCTTTATGTCCCTTGACACAGGACATTCATTTTTTTGCTGCTTCATGAGTTTGTATAAGCTGGCCCCATGCCATCTGGGATGCTTTCCTTCTTCACCTCTGTTACTGGAACCCATAGCAACATCCAGGCAGTTGGGTGACACAGTGGTTAGAGTGCCAAAACTTGAGTCAAGGAGACTTGAGTTCAAATCTAGTACCAAGACACATACTAGCTATGAGAACCTGGACAAGACACTTAACTGCTGCCTGCCTCAGTTTCCTCATCTGTAAAATGGGGATAATAAGAACACCTACCTCCAAGGGTTATTGTGAGAATCAAATGAGACAATATTTCTAAAATACTTTGCAAACCTTAAAGCTCTATATAAATGGGAGTTATTCACAGCTCAGAAGCCAGCACAGATGTTCTTTCCTACAGGAGGCCTTTCCTGATGCTCCATCAGTTGTTACTGCCCACCCCAAATACTTTGTGTTTTTCATGGCAGAGTGGCCACACCCAACACCTCATGAGTTCAGGCAGAATGCTTGCCTGATTTAATCCCATGTGGGCTTCATAGCATGCACAGCTATGATCATTTTTCTCTTCAGCTAACTAAGTGGTAAGGAGACTTTTGGTAGGCTGCAGAGCTGGAACTGGGAGGACATACAAAGGACTTTCTGAGAGAAACTCTCACCCCTTTTCCACATCTGGTGGGGTGTCCAAGGCGGCTGAGCTGTTAAGCTTCCCTTACATATTTATCTAACTATGTCTATGTACCCCTTCCCCCATTCAGGACAATGTTTTCATGTTTTTGTATCCTGTGTGGCACCTAGCAGTCTTTGGCACATAATAAGCACCTAATAAACACTCCATGGATTAGTTTGATCTGGGCTTCAACTTCCCTCTCAATAAAATAAGGATAATACCTGCTCATGCGGATAGGAAGGGGAAGAGAGGACATAAGGCTCAAATGAGAAAAAAAATGATGTGAAAAGTGGATTTCTTTGTGTCACAAGCCAGGAAAGGAAGAGTGAAAGGTAGAATGTGACCAGGGCTATACAGGAGGTAAAAGAGCAGTTAGAAAAGAAATGTTTAAGTTGACTAGCCTTCTTGCTGTGCCTTACTCCATCTCTAACTCTGGATCTTTTCACTGGCTGTCCCCCATGCCCAGAATGTATTCCCTTCTCACTGCCATTATTTTATTTCCTTCAAGATGGCAACTAGAAATACCATCTTCTACATGAAGCCCTTTCTGATCCCTCTACCTCTTAGCACCTTTCCTCTCCAAATCACTTTGTGTTTATTTTGTTTATAGACTATGGATGTTTTGTGCACATGTTGGCTTCCCATATAGAATAGAAGTTCTTTTGGAGCAGGTACTGTTTATCTTTTACTTCCTGATCCCCCTTAATTCTAGCACCTTCCCTCTGTTGATTATTTCCAAAATATAGCTATTCTAGATAACCCACATAGGTTGTATATCTACACCTATATCATTCTTGAAGAGGACGAATGGCATCAGGACGGTGATGTCTTAACTTGCAAGGGAATTGGATTTGAGTGAGGCAGAGCTGGTCAAAGTTATCAGCCTTACTCTCTCCTCCAGGGTCATCAGAGTTCAGTGGCAAGACATAGGTTAGGATGAGTGGCAATGGCCCTGGACACAGTGGGAGATCTTGGCCTTTTCCAGGTCTCAGTTTGTCTAAGGCAACACCCACTGAGTAGCTAAAGGCTAAGTAAGAATTGAGGCAAAAGATGGCCTAGTTTGCCTTCACAAAAGAATTAGTCTGGAAGGGGAAGACCTTCAGAGTTTCTGGCCAGAACAGAAACAATTGCTATTTATACTTACTCTGAGCCATCAAAATGCAAACAATGAGGAAGTGCGGTTTGGACTGGGACCTATTATTCACCATCAGTGAAAGCCAGAGTGATTTGGTTTTAAAGGCATAGTCAAATAGCTCCATTAGGATTTGTATATTGTCTCCACCATTATTAGGTGGTGAGCTCCTCCAGAGCAGAGACATAGTAGGTACAATAAATACTCGATTATTATTTCCATGCCTCAGTTTCCTCTTCTATAAAATGAAAGTGTTAGAGTCACGATCTCTAAGGTTGCATTCTATCTTAAACACCTACAGTCCCATAAACCATCTCCATCTTCTTACTAATACTGAAAATTCCTATTTGGGTGCAAAACTTTCATTCCAACAATGAAAGCTAAGGCTTAATATGTAAATCCTTTGAGACACTGGTCACAATAACTTATATGAACACTAAGGGGTGAATGACAGATGGCAGAGCCTTTCCTAAAATGTTTGGATATAAAGGAAGGTAGGTGAGAGGTTTCAGGGCATTAGATTCCTAGGAAAGTGAAAATGGCACTTTGGTGGAAGGAGGAAAGGACGAAGAAATTGGTGGTTAGGCAGTTTCGATCCTAACTCCTATGTAACAATCCTAAGGTAACAATGCTAGTTTAATGCCTGGAAGTGACAAAAAATGTCTGCTGGCTTCACAGCTCTGTTATGGGGCTTCCCTGGCTATGAGAGCATGTACCATACAAGAACTGGTTGGAGGAATTGGGATATTAAGCTTAAAAAAAAAGAAGATACGGGGAGAATGTGATAATTGCCTTCAAATGGCTGCCATGTAGAAGAGTGATTAGACTTGTTCTTGACTCCAGAGAGCAGAAGAAAGACTAAGAGGTAACATTTGCAAAGAGAAAATTTTAATTTTCTCATTAGCAAAAAATTTGCCCACAATTAAAGCTGTCCAGAAGTAGAATGGGCTGCTTTTAGAGGTCTTTGGAGGTCTTCAACCAAAGGCTGGAAAACTACTTACTGATTATATTGTGAGGAGGATTTTTTTTCAGGTATAGAATGCACTAAACAGCCATTGAGATCCCTTCCACCTCTGAAAGTCTGTGATTCTGTGAATGCAAAAGAGAGAGAGAGAGAGAGAGAGAGAGAGAGAGAGAGAGAGATTGAGAGAGAGAGAGCTAAAGCTAAATCAGGAATTTCTATTAGGCACTAAGTTCTTTGCTAGAGGAAGACCATCAATGAGTGAGAATCCCCTATCTACATAAAGTAGTCCACTCCATTTTTAGATAGTTCTTATTGGCAGAGAGTTTTGCCTTCATTTATTTCACCATAACAGAAATTTTATAAAAAAGACTAATAATACATATAATTTGGCTTCATCCTTTCTGGTTTTTCAAGGGTATTAGTATTAAACTCATTCAAATAAATACACATAAAGAATTCCATTACTTAGAACACCTTAGTCTAAACACCACAGCAAAAATTAAGAAGAGTATATTTAAAATAAGTATTTCCACATTTCTATTTTCCTTAAAGCTTACAGTCAGGGAGATGGGGCATACACACAAATAATTATGGTAAGAAAATACAGAATAATGTGTAATATATTAACAGGTGTCTTTACCTATGATTGGAAATGCCCACAGATGCGGTAGTCCATAGACCTTGCTATGTATGACCCAAGGCTTATGTCCCCTGACTTGAGGTATTTACTTTGTATTTTAAAGGATAGAGCTAAAATGAGTTCAGCTCTTTTTGTAGTGGCAAAGAAGTGGAAACTGGAGAGGGTACCCATAAATTAGTGAAAGCCTGAACAAGTATGGTAAATGAATGTGATGGAATACTATTGAGCTGGAAGAAATGATGAAAGGAATAGTTTCAGAAGGAATTGGGAAAACTTAAATGAATGGATGCAAAGTGATGTGAACAGAACCAGAGGAACAATGTATACAATAACAACAATATTTTAAAGAAAATCAACTGTGAAAGATTTAGTCATTTTAATCAATATAATGATCCATAGTAATTCCAAATGACATAATTAAAAATGCTATCCACCTTCAGAAAGAAAACTGATAGACTCAGAGTTCAGATTTAAATATATTTCTTCTCTGTATTTTTATTTTGGAACATAGCTAATGCAAAATAAGTTTTGTATGACTTCACATATATATATATACATATAACATATTTTGTGCCTTCTTACTGAGTGGGGAAGGAGATGAAGGGATGGAGAAAACTTGGAACTAAAAATAAAAACAAATTTTTTTAAAAAATTAGAAAAAAGAGTGAACTTGAAGGTCATTTAGCCAAATCTCCTCATTTTTAAATGAGATATTATTTTGTATGTTGTTGTTTTTGAGTTGTTTCAGATGTGTCGAACTATTTATTTGGAATTTTCTTGGCAAAGAAACTGGAGTGGTTTGTCATTCCCTTCTCGATCTCATTTTCCAGAGGTGCATCTGAAGAAAACAGGGTTAAGTGATTTACCCAGAGTCATAGTATAATGGTAATGTAAATGGGAAGATCTTTCCCATCCATTAATAGGCAGGCCCATAGGACCTGCTTAAATCACATGGAAGCCTAAGATACAAAAGTCTGAGTCACATAAGCCTGTGGCAGGAGGAACTTACCAAACAGGTGGAGCAGGAAGGGTGGAGAAGAGCTAAGAGGAAGTTGGTGAGAGCAGTTAGAGCTGAGAGAGAGAGGAAGCAGACAGCAAGCTGTGAGTGTTTGTTTGTGTAAAGGCTTTAGCAGGGAAAAGGCTTGGGGATGGTGGTGTCCATGCACTGTTATTGAGTATAGATTTCTTTGTTGCTATAATGAATTTGGCTTTCTTGTGTTGGAATTTGGCTTTATGGTGCTTGAATAAATGTTTTGCTTCTGTCTTCCATGTGGAGAGCCTGTTATATTTTGCAATTCAGAATTCCTCTGGCATATTCAATAGCCTCTGTAAGTGCTGTGAATATCTCATTGGCACTACACACAGTGAGTGTCTAAGGCCACATTTGAACTCAGGTCCTCCTGACTCCAGGGTTGGCACTCCACTGCACCACCTAGCTGCCCCATTATTTTGTATACATTTTGATTATACTTATTTAAGTATATGCTGTCTTGCTCAGTTGAATGTGAGCTCCTTATGAACAGGAAATGCTTCATTTTTTTGTTATTACATCTTCATCCCTTAATATAGCACTTTACACATAATAGGCACTTTAAAAATGTTTGTTGATTGATTAAGTAACTTATATCTCACACTCTAAATCTAAAATGGTTCATCAAACATTGACTCATTGTGTCCCTCCTTGCTGAGAGCAACTGCTGGTAGAAGTCACTAAGACTTCAAGTTCATAGATAAATATATAGGTTAATTAACTTAACAAAATCACAGTACTTTAGACTCATGTTTCATAGAATGCAAAATTTTAATTACTTTCAGGTTCAATCCCACCCACCCTAAGCAAATTTAGGTTGAAGTTCATTTTCACTTTCTCCAATCATCTGCATAGAAGCAGACCAACTCACAAACTCAGTATCTTATCCTAGCCAAGTGGAAGTGGGACATGGGCAGCTTAATTCAAAATAAGTTGCTATACAAGGCCTGGGAAATACTGTAATAATGTTCATTGATTCTCTGGCACAGTTATATGGACAATCAGGATAGTGAGATCATCAACTCTAGGGTCACAAATCCTTTATAGTTCATCAGTCTGACTTGGGCACCTGTATATCATTGAAGCTCCAGCATATAAATGAGATATTAATTAAATATCCAATAGTCTAATTGTCCACAGAGTGTAACCCTGTCATAATAAGCCTAATACCATTTCTCCTCCTCTTCCACTTCTTTTCCTCCTCCTCCTCCTCCTTCTACTCCTCCTCCTTCTTTTTCCTCCTCCTTCTCCTTCCTCCTCCTCCTCCTCATCTCTCACAATCCTTCATTTTGCATCATAGCTACTCCTTAAACAATCAATCCAATACAAGACCATGCTGAGCTAGCACCATCAGTTGTCTTGTCCACCTATACCTCACCCCAGCTGGGATATATTCCTGCTCTTGGTATGCTAATAACCACACACACACATCCTACAGAAAAATTGGTAAGAAAAATACCCCTTTGGACGGCTAGGTGGCGCAGTGAGTAGAGCGCCGGCCCTGGATTCAGAAGGACCTGAGTTCGGATTCGGCCTCAGACACTTAATGCACACACAAACAAAAACCTAGCCGTGTGACCTTGGGCAAGTTACTTAACCCCAATTGCCCTCCAAAAAAAAGCAAGAAAGAAAGAAAGAAAGAAAGAAAGAAAGAAAGAAAGAAAGAAAGAAGAAAGAAAGAAAGAAAGAAAGAAAGAAAGAAAGAAAGAAAGAAAGAAAGGAAGGAAGGAAGGAAGGAAGGAAGAAAGAAAGAGAAAGAAAGAAAGAAAGAGAAAGAAGAAAGAAAGAAAGAAAGAAAGAAAGAAAGAAAGAAAGAAAGAAAGAAAGAAAGAAAGAAAGAAAACTACCCCTCCCCCGCAAAAGGTCTATATATATCAAAGGCTAGAGAGGTGAAGTGGCTTGTCCAGTGTCCCACAGGTAGTCGATGAAAGAACCAGCATTTGAACACAGGCCCTCTATAAATCCAGCACTCCTTCCCCTACACAGGACTCTTGAAGACAACTATCATCTCCTTCTTGTCTTCTATTCTTCAGGCTAAACCCTCCCATTTTGTCAACTAGTCCTCATACAACATTCCTTTTCTGAAGGAAAATAAGATTCAGTGAGGAATGACTTGCCTAAGTTCATGCAGATACCAGGATTTAGAACCAGGTTCTCTGATTCCAGAGCCAGACTTCTTCTGCTCTACCACACTCCTTTTTACAGTCTGGGACACATGGTAGACACTCTAGGAACACATGATGATAAATTGATTGATTGATGTGGAAAACCTGCAATTTCTCCTGTCCAAAAGAAGGGAAAGGATAAAGCTGATTGGTTCAGCTTAAGGGTTTTTCCCAGCAAATTTCACTGAGGATTGTGTGTAAGGCTCGGGTGCCATGTCCTTTAAGCAACAGCTCAGGTCCTCTCTGCTCTTTCCCAGAGTCTGAAATAGTGATATATGGAGGCTATGAAAAATAAAAGCTGGCAGAGAGAACTGAAGCAAAAGCAGACTCCCCGGGAATCCAGATTCTAAAGTTGACTTTTACAGTAAGTGATGAATGCTGACCAGTGTTCTGCTCTGAGCAGGAACTTTTGTGAAGTGCATATGCTGGAGTCTTAAAATGCTTCATGCATGAAATATACATTTCCCTTATTTTAAGTAATTTTTAAACACACATATAACACCGATTGCTTGAATGCAGCCTTTGCTTTCCATCTCAGCCATAAAGGAAGAGATTGGGACAGTTTCAATGTGTCAAAGTCTTCTCACTAGACCTCCCAAGTGTTTGCACACCATTTCCACAAATAATAATAATAATAACAAAGTAAAATAAAATAAAATATATCTTTTACAAAGAAGGCAAAAAAAACCCTCTCACTTCCCCAAACTATTTGATCTTGACAAGAGAAACAGATGGAATAGGGTTTTTCATCTCAATTGTTCAGGGTGCAAACGTTAACTTTTGTCTGACCTTTTCTTTCCTATTAACCAGCCCTAGCTGCTTTTTGGGCAGCCAACAACAATTATGAGGAATTGGGAAATATATTTGAGCTTCCTTCAGTTAGAAATATGAACTATTAGCATTTTTTCCTAGCTATGGGATTCTTGCCTGGGTCCTAGGGAAAGGGTTCTGGTCTACCTCTGTCATCACCTTTATCTCTCTGAATGAATTTATTGGATCCTCTCATTTTCTACCAGAAAGATAATAATACAGGGAGGCAAATAACACAAGGAGGGACAGATGGGCTCTAAGATACAAAAGATTAGTAGTTTTAAGGACAGAGATGGGAATGTGGTTGACTCCATTCTTTCATGCAGATAAGCATTAAGTGGCAACATGGTGTCATAGAATACTAGTTTACAGTCAGGAGTAACTAGGTTCAAATCCTGCTTCAGACACTATGTGACCCTGGGCAGGTCATTTAACTGTGCTTTATTTTTCTCATCTACAAAATGAAACTTGAGGCAGAGCTGACCTAGGGATTGGACAGTGAATACCTCAAACATATCTCACTCGTCTAGAATCAGCCAGCCTCTAGACACCTTGACCATTCAGCAGGCCCAGGTACTCACCTGCTACCGCATCACCTATCCCTCCAACTCCTGTTCGGCATTAAGAATCAGGTTGTCTGTGGCATTGCCATAATGAAGGGCTTGACATTCTAATGCCTTGACCTCATCTATCATTTTATTGTGCCTTATGGAATCTCCATTCTATTCTTTTAACAACAAATTGAGCATATTTCTCTCAGATTCCTTCCATTTGCTTGCAATCATAGAAACTTGCCACCTACCCCAAAGTCCAGAATACACTGCATTCCAGACTACCCTCTACAGAAGTGGATATGCTTGTGTATCACACTCCCCTTCCCACTCCCAATACACAGGAGGCCAAGTGCAATAGATATGTTTCTTACTCCCATCTGTCATATTGAAATTCTCCCCCTACCACCATCAACCTCTTCCTTTAAGGTGCATTTTGTCCAGATATCACACCCTATCAAGATCTGATGACTACTCCCCAATAGAACCCAGGTCATTCTCTTTCCTTTCTTAAGGAGATCAATACCTGACTCACAGCATTCCTTTCCTTTCCAACTCCTGTCCTTATACTTTGGGACTTCGATTTACATATTGATGCTTTCCCAAATACCATTGTTTCCCAGTTCAACAACCTCCTCAGCTTCCAACTCAAAAGAATAGGCATATCATCACATAGGAGTATTTCACCTCCACTATCCCCTAACCGTGATATTCCTCTATCTGACCAAAACTTTTTATCCATCCATATTACCTGTGCCTCATCTCTCTTAAACTTAGTGTCCATCCTCACTGCAACCTCCAAAGTCTCCATCCCTCCCTGCTTTCCTGGGCCATCATCACCCTTTCTCTGGTTTCATTTTTCTTTCTTCAAAATCTTGATCCTGTGGTTAACCAGTGCAATGTAACATCCTTTGGTCCCTTGTCCCTTGTCCTATTGCCACTTATCACATTTCAAATTCTAATCTTAGATCATTCTCATCATCTTTCTTTGCTATAAACATACTAAATGGTCCCATTATAAATTTATGCTATATCATCTCAACTGGATCTCACTGCAACAAACTAATTCTATTACTTTTTCCTTATGAACTATCTATGCAACTCTACTCAGCATCTGCTTCAAAACTTCTCCTCTCAACTAACATCTCTATTATATTGAATTTGGTTTATTTTTAAATATATAAATTCAATATATAATTTTCAAACTTGCCCTGCTTTTCTGTGGTTCTTTCCAGCCTTCCTTCTATCTTCTATAAATTAAAAGATAAAATAATGAAAAAACACGCTTTAATAACCATCTTTTCTTTCTTTCTCTTTTATTATTTTTTAGGCTACACATACCTGAGTACTCTCCCTCCCACCTACTTTTCAATCTGAAAAAGAAAAAAGAAAGGCAATATCATTGTAACAAAAATCTATAGTTAAGCATATTCTCATTTGTGAGCTAAAATAAAGCAAATATGGCACCAAATTAGAACAAAGGGCATAAAAATTTCCACATTAGCCATGGTTGCAACTGTATATATTATTCTGCATCTTGAGAACATCATCTCTTTATCAGGAAGTGAGCAGAATGCTGCATCATCAGTCCACTGGAATCCTTATTGGTCAATGCATTGATCAGAGTTAAACATTTTCCAGAATTGTTTACGATGTTGTAGTTATTGTGTAAACTTCTGCTAACTTCACACTATATCAGTTAGTACAAGTCTTCCCAGATTTCTCTAAAACCCATTCCGGTTACCATTTCTTATGGCATGATTATATGCACATACTGTATTTAGTTCCTTCATTCTACAATTGATAGCTACCTCCTTAATTTCCAGTTGTTTTCTATAACAAAAGGAACTGCCTTAAATATTTTTGTACATTTGTTTGTTTTTCCTCCTTTTTTCTCTTTTGGGTGTTGGCCTAATTATGTATCTCAGGATCAAGGGATATTTCCAGTTTGTTGATTTGTGAGGTTATAATTCAATATTACTTTCCAGAATGCCTGAATCAATTCAAAGCTTCTACTACAACAGTGCAATTGTGTACTCTGCAGCTCTTCAAACAATTGTCATATTCCTTTTTAGTCATCTTTGTTAATCTAATGGATCTAAGTCACTTTAATTTGCATTTCTCTATTATTGATCTGGAGCATTATTTTTGAAAAGCTGCTGATAATTTGGATTTCTTCCTTTGAAAATTTAGTATTCATATCCTTTGAGTAATTATCCCCAATGGATTGGGGAATGGCTCTTGTTCTCATAAATTTGAATCATTTTCCATACTAATGATAATTGCAGTGATTTTGGAAATACATACATATATATACACATAATCAAAATTGTCCATTTCCTATCCTTGTTTGGTCATGTACTCTTTCCTTAGCAAAATTTGCAAAATGCAAGTTTATCCTAGTTCTTCAAGGCTAATAATGATGTAGCCTTTTAAATCTAAGTTTGATATATGATGTAAGATAATGGTCTACACCTAATTTCTGCCAGACTGCTTTCTAGTTTTCCTAGAAGTTTCTGTTGATTAATAAGCCCTTACCTCAGTAGCTAGGGTCTTTGGGATTATCAAAAAGCAGGCTACTAGTCTAATTTTCTTCTATGTTGTAAACCTCTTCTGTTCTACCTATCAACCTCACTACTTTTTTAACCAGTACCAAAAAGTTTTGGTGATTACTGCATTGTAGTAAACTTTAAACTTTTGGTAATGCTAGACTCTCTTCCCATTTTTTCATCATTTCCTTTTAAATTGTTGGCTAAACCTACAAATGAATTTTTTTATTTGTCAGAACCATAGTATTTATTAAGCACTATTTCTCAGGTACTTTGCTAAGCCCTGGGAATACAAATATAAGGAGAAAGAAGTACAATCTCTGCCCTTGTTGTTGTTTGTCCTTTGTTCTAGAAGAAGATCTTGACATCAGGAAGGTGATTCCATGACTTGAAAGTGAATTGGATTTAGATGAGGGAGGGCTGTTTGAAGTCACCAGCCTCACTTTCTCTTCCACAGCCATCTGGGTCCAGTGGCAAGATACAGATCAGGATGTGGGGAGATAGTTCCCTAAGTTTAAGCAAAACTTAGAGAAATGCAGGGAGGAACATGTCTTGGGAGTCACTTAATCATTAGCAGGAACTTATATCCTAATGTGGTGTGGCAGGGGAAAGATCACATAAAAGAGACCTGAAAAGGGTTGTGGAGAGGGAAAAGAAGGAACCCAGGTTGAGAAACCCAGGTAGAGAAAATCCCAAGAATAGGGAGTGGAGCCCAGAGAGGATGAAAAATTGGAAATATCTGACTACATGTCTATAGCAATCAATTTCCCATATTACAATGTAAGTTCCTGTGAGTAGAGCATATTTTATTCATAGTATTTATATACCTAGCATCTAGCACTGTGCCAGGACTTCATAGGAACTTAATAAATGCTTATTGATTAATTGATGCTGTGATTCTTCATGCTTTAGTGTTCCTTACTTTGCTAAATTACTTATCCTACAATTCAATTATATTGTACATTGAGTACCTTTGTTATTTTCCTTCTTTTGGTGAATCCCTAGATTTGTGAGCCATAATTAACATCATCTGCTGGAAAAAGGGTTTGGAGTTTGCCAATGAGGATGAAAAAAAATGGAGGGAACAGCTTTCATTAAGAATCAGGCTTCTCCAAAACTAAACACAAATCTACACATTTGAATGGTTACATATAGTAATAAAGCTCCTGTGGACTCAGCTGAGTTATTCCTTGATGCTACAAATATTTTTATCAATGACTTAGATGAAGGCCTAGATTCCATGCTTATCAAATGACATGAAATTGAAAGGGATGGTTAATATATTGGAAGATAGAGTTAGGATATAAAATATGTCAGACAAGTTAGAATGGTGGAATAAAGTTAATAAAGATGAAATTTAAATAAGGTAGTTGTAAATTCCTGCATTTAGCTTCAAAAAATGCACTAGTCAAGTACTGGATTGAGATCTATACTAACAATCTGTCCATATTAATAGAATCTAAAATTTTCACAAGCTACAAGCTCAATATGAATCAAAGTATAACACAGTAACCAAAAAAGCAACTTTGATTTTAGGACTTTTAATAAAATTGTAGTATAAAAACCAAAGGAGTTGAAGAACTGGAGTAGGGGATAGATAAGCTAATATTATTGAATTTAATTTGCCAATTCATTGAATTCTATCATATTTGCCTCCTTTCCTTCTCTAGTTCTACCACTCTGGGTCAGTAGGAAATTTGAACTATCTGGTTACTAAAACAATGAGTAGGAATAGGAAGCAAAGCCCAAATTCATAGGCAAGCCACTCATTTCCTTTAACCTACAAACATCTTAGTTCACGGATTTTTAAATCCAGCTGTTATTTTTTCAATCAACTTTATTTATTTAAGTTTAGATGTTTTGTAAGGTGGTATTATTTTTCCTTCCTGCCAAGTTATTACTTGGATTTGAAATTTCATGTCCTTCATTTGTTGGATTTACCTATATAAGATTATGTTACAATAATTAGCTTGTTTGAAGTCTATGGGTATATCATATCATATCATATCATAGCCCCTCAAGTCCATGTGGTTCTTACCTTCAGGAGGTATGTTAAATGAAAAATTAGGAGTAAAATGATGATTGCTAAAAGCCCTCTGGAAAATTTCTAATGTTTAGGAAAAGGTTTGGCTCTCTGCCTTAATTTAAATTTACATTTATCTCTGGATAATCCTTTTGTGGTTGAAGTAAAATTCAGGTTACTAGAAATAGTTGGGCAAAGAAGCACTAGGATATATCCGAATGTCTGTAAATGAGTACCAGGAGGAAAGTTGGAGAAAGAACAGAACTTTTCTTGGAGCTTCCCTTGGTCCTTGAAAAGGCATGTACAACTGATGGCACTACTCTGAGTCCTCAGCTCGGAGACACTTTTGCTCTAAGGACCTATGATCCTCTCTGCCTACTTTCTATTATCTTTCTATTAGCTCTCATTTTTTGCTATAAAGGCATTCTACCTACTTTTCTAGTCACATCTGTACCTAATAATTTTTTACACCATTTCTTACATGCATTGACAATCTACTTTTTTTTTTAATTAAACAAATGATTTATTAACTTCTGGTTTACATCATTCATTTCCACCAGATTATGAGTTACATTTTCCCCCATTTTTTCCCTACCCACCACCCCAGAATAGCAGTCCCACCAGATATCCCCTCATCCAATCTGTTCTCTCCCATATCTTCTCCCATACCCCCTTCGACTTTGCCATTAGGGCAAGGTGAATCTCTGAGCCCCACTGCCTGGACATTTTATGAAACATTTAATTTTAAAACTTCGATTTTCAGATCCATCCCCTTTCTCCCCTGTCACCCACTCCCTCTGAGAAGATAAGCAATTCAGTATGTGTTGTACATGTTTATCTATGCAAAACATTACCATAGTAGATATATTGTAAAAGACTGCTTATATTTCCCTCCCACCTGTCTCACCTCCCACCTGGTCCATTCCCTATTTTGATCCTGTCCCTCTTTGATAGTGAGTACTTCTAACCTCCCCTCTCCCCAGAATGCCCTCCCCTCCATCATCCCCCCTCTCATCCCCCTTTCCCCTACTCAAGAGAGTGAGTGAGGGTAAGATATTCCATTTAGTATGTATGTGATTCTCTCTTTGAGCCAACTTTAATGAGAATATCCTTTTGCCTTTTTACCTTCCTGTTCTTCCCCTCCCCTGCAACTACTTCCCCTTGCCTCTTCTACATGAGATGGTTTGCCCTACCCTGTCTCTCTCCATCTCCTCTTGCCACTTCCCTCTCTCACCTCTTGACTTCACCCCTTAAGAATCATTCCTTCCTTGGGGCGGCTAGGTGGCGCAGCAAGCAGAGAGCCAGCCCCGGAGCCAGAAGCACCCGAGCTCGGATCTGGCCCCAGACACCCAACACAAAAACAAAAACCCAGCCATGTGAACCTGGGCAAGTCACCCAACCCCAATTGCCCTCCAAAAAAAAAAAAAAATAATCATCCCTTCCCATCAAATTCAGCCTGTGCCCTTTATCCATGTATTCCTGTGAACATATGCCATGTACCCTTCTTCAATTATTTTCATAATGAGAAAGGTTTCATCAAAAACAGTTATTGTTTTTCCATGTAGGGCTGTAAATAGTTCAACTCTGATAAGTTCCTTTTGATTTCTTTTCCTTGATTGCCTTCTCAAGCATCTCTTGCTTCTTGTGTCTGAATGTCAAATTTTCTATTCAACTCTGGTTTTTTCATGAAGAATGCTTGAAAGTCCTCTATTCCACTGAATGACCATATTTTCCCCTGAAACAAGATACTCAGTTTTGCTGGGTAGGTGATCCTTGGGTTCATTCCCAGCTCTTTTGCCCTCTGGAATATCATATTCCATGCCCTTCTATCCCTCAATGTAAAAGCTGCCAGGTCCTGTGCCATTCTGATTGTGTTTCTACAATATTGAAATTGTTTCTTCCTGGCTGCTTGTAGTATTTTCTCCTTGATCTGCGGATTCTGGAACCTGGCTATAATATTCCTGGGAGTTTTCTTTTTGGGATCTTTTTCAGGAGGTGATCTGTGGATTCTTTCAACCTCTATTTTGCCTTCTGGGTCGAAAACATCAGGGCAGTTTTCCTTGAGAATTTCTTGAAGGATGATTTCTAGGTTCTTTCTTTGATCATGGCTTTCAGGTAGTCCAATAATTTTTAAATTATCTCTCCTGGATCTATTTTCCAAGTCAGTGGTTTTTTCCATGAGATATTTTACATTGCCTTCTATTCTTTCATTTATTTGAATCTGTTTAATAGTATCTTGATTTCTCATAAAGTCACTAACTTCCATTTGCTCCAGTCTAACTCTGAAGGAATGAATCTCCTCAGTGAGCTTTAGAGAATCTTTTTCCATCTGGCAAATTCGACTTTTTAAGGCATTCTTCTCCTCGTTGCCTTTCTGAGCCTCTTTTGCCATTTGAGTTAGTCTGTTTTTTAAGGTGTTATTTTCCTCAGTCAGGCTGTTGACTGTCATTTCATACTTTTCTTGCATCTTTTTCATTTCTCTTCCCAAATTTTCCCCCACTTCTTTTATCTGCTTCTTAAGGTCCTCTATGGCCTGTAGCCAGCTTGTATTTTCATTTGGGGCTTTTGGTGCAGGAGTTCTGATCTCACAGCCCTCCTCCATGCTTTGAGCCTCTTTGCCCCTAAAATAGGAGTCCAATGTTGAACTTTTCTGTTTATTTTGTTTCGTTTGCCTAGGCATGTTGCCCCTTAATTACTTGATTTTTGGGCTTGTTGCCACAGTAGGACTCTGCCACCAGACAGGGGAGCTTCCGCCCAAACGTGGGGTCTCCACAACTTCCGCCAGTTGGGTGGCCTCTGTAAAGCCTCCACCCACTCTGGCAAGTTGGATACCCACCCCAAACTTCCCCCCAGACCACAATCCAGATCCAGGCAGTTTAAAGCAAAAGCGATTAACCCCCAGACTGATTGCTGGATCTTCCTACAGTTTGCAGACCAGGAGCTAGAGCCACTACTGATGCTGCCAAATGGCTTCTGTGCAGCTGTTTCTTCAGCAGCTTTTTGCCCCCAGGGGAGGAAGCCACGTGTTCCCCAAATACTGGTCCCAAAGTCCATAGGGAACTAACCTCTCACTTTGTCCTAGGCATATCTCTGCTGATAATTCTGGAATCGCCACAATTGCTGGTGTTCTGGGGTTCCACCAGCAGGCTGAAAGCCCGGCCGCCCTGGGGCTAAAACCTAGGACCTGGGCTCGGCTCTGGGGCTGCACTGTCAGTTCCCAGCGCGCTGTGCTGCCTGGTCTCAGAGCGCTGCGCTGGCCGCTCCCTGCAGGGCTGCTGGGCTGTCCTCAGCAGGAGGTTAGCTTCTCTGTGCCATTCTGTGGGTGCTGTGGCTCCAGAAGTTGTTAGGAGCTCCCTTTCACATTGTTTGAAATTTGCGTGGGGCAGAGCACATTGGGAATGCTGTTTCTACTCCGCCATCTTCGACAATCTACTTTTGACCACCACAAGTGTTTCCGTTGATTTGGGGTTGCTCATAATTATAGTTCTTATTTAATTTTTAAAATTTTATTTTATTTTTAATTTATGGAATAAAACAAGCATTTTCATAACATAGTACAATAAAAAATGATTGTACATGAAACTGCAAAACTATTGTGCAAAACTTGTTATTCCTTTCAAATATACAACAAAATTATCATATAGATTTCTTTTTTTTCCTCTTTTCTTCCCTTCCCCCTCCACCCCGGAGATGGCTACCATTAGATAACAAATAGGTATATATAATAGTTCTTGTACGATTGTGATGTTCCTTATTCAGAAATAATCAATCCAATCCAATTAACATAGAGAATCACTGAAAAGACAGTGTTCACAAACATATAGCATCACTTTAAAGATACGATACTAAAGAAATGATCTTTTTATGGTAACAAGTATTTTGGGATGATTGATAACCCTACTCAATTTCCTAAAAGTCAACCAGGAAGGAAATAAAGATCTTCTCCTACTCAATTCTAAGCCAGTCTTCAATCCATGCCCAAAATACCCACTATGTACCAGGCACTACACTAACAGCTGGGGATACAAGGAAAGGCCAAAAGACCATCCCTGATCTCAAGCAGCTTACCGACTTCTAGGCAAGACAACATGTGAACAATTATTTACAAACAAGATATTCACAGGATGAATTGGAGATAATCAAAAGAGAGGATGTACTAGAATTGGAGGAAACTGGAAAAAGTTTCTTGGAGAAGGTAAGATTTTAAGGGGCAGCTAGGTGGTGCAGTGAATAGAGCACCAGCCCTGGAGTCAGGAGGACCTGAGTTTAAATCTGGCCTCAGACACTTAACACTTACATGCCATGTGACCATGGGCAAGTCACTTAACCCCATTTGCCCTACCTCCCCTCTCCAAAAAAGCAATAAATAAATAAGGTAAGATTTTAGCTGAGACTCAAAGGAAACAAGAAAAGCCAGGAGGCAAAGAGAAGAAGAGAGAAGATTCCAGGTATGGGGAACAGTCAAAGAAAAATGCTCAGAGCTGAGAGTGTCTTGTTCATGGAATAGCCAGGATGCCAGTGTCACTGCACAGCACAGAACATGTTAGGGAATAAAGTGTAAGAAGACAGGAAAGGTAAGAGGGGATCTGGTTATGAAGAGCTTTGGACACCAAACCAGAAAGGGGAAAGGAGAGGGGTGTAGGAAGAAGGGGAAGGGGGAGGGCAAGAGATAGAAAGGAAAAAAGGGGAAAGGGGAAAGAAAAGGGAAAAGTAAGAAGGAAAGGGAAGATAAAAAGGAAGGAAAGGAGAGAGCAAAAGAAAAGGGAAATGGAAAGAGAAAACTAGGAAGAAAGAAATAAAAATTCATTCTATGGTCTTAAATTCAGAATTCTCCCAGACCTGGATCAATCTCTTACCCTAAGAAGTGGTGCCTCAAGTGGGATTTCAACATTTTCCAGATTAGTTTTTACAATACCCTATTTCCCACAAGGCTTCTTCTCAAAGTTCAATGATATGCATCAAATTTAAAAAACCTTCTTGGGTGATGCATTTTTTCCCCTATCCCAACCAAGAGACTTTACCTGAAAGTTTATTTTCCAAAAGAGGATACCACTCTTCCTTCTCTGGTGTAAAGATAAAAAGCAGCAATATTTTTAGATTTGCTTTTCTAAGCCTCCTCAAAACTAAAATGCCATCCAATTCCCCCATATTGCTATAATTAGGTCACTGGTAAAGCAGTTGGTATCATTAGACATTGGTTGCTATTCATAACAGTAACTAATGAATATAAGAAAAAGAATTTCAAAAACAATCACACTATTCTAGGATCTCAGAACTCAGAGATTTCCAAGTAAATCAAGTCATTTTACTGAGAAAGAAAAGAGAGAGAAAGAAAGCATGATATAGTGGGAAGAACACTGGACCAGTTCCAGCTTCCAGCTCTGCCACTAGTGACCTGCCCAGCTTTAAGCAAGTCACAATGCCTGGCACATTAGGTAAGTACCTAATACATGTTTGTTGGTTGCTTGTGAAACACAGGCTTCAAGGATTTCCTATAGAATGAAAGGAGATGTGTACTCAATTACAAAACAATATAGGTATACACTAAGTGGCATATGAGTGATTAAAAGTACTCTGGGAATTCAGCACAGAGAGTGATCGCTTGTGCCTGGGAAGATCGGTAAAGAATTCATGGAGGAAGTAACATTTGAGTAGGACTTAGAAATATGGATGGAAGTTTTATAGTTTGGGGGCCAGGGAAATTAGGCATTCCAAGTGAAATAAAGAGCATAAACAAAGCAAACCCTTCTCTTAAATAAGAGATTATTAATATCAGTGTATAAATAAAGCAATCAAGACTATTATGCCCATTTTACAGATAAGGCAACTAAGGCCAGTAAAATGGTTTCACATTTATCCAAGATTAATGCAGATAATCAGGGCTGGAGCTGAGGAAGACACTGAGTTCAAATTTTGCCCCAGACCCTTACTGTGATGCTGAGTAAGTAACCTAATCATTCAGTCTCAGTTTCCTCATCTATATAATGAGAATAACAACAACACCTATCTATTTCATGGGGTTGTTGTAACAATTAAATGAGATAACATATATAAAGTATTTTTTAAACCTTAGAGAGCTATCAATCTCCATGAAATACAAGTCTGACTATGTCATCTCCCCTACATAATAAGCTCCAGTGGCTCCCTATTGCCTACAGGATCAAATATGAAACCTTTTGGCTTTTAAAATTTTAAATAACCTGGTTCCCTCCTACTTTCTAGTCTTATACCTTATTCTGAAATCCAGTGACACTGGCCACCTTGTGCCTCAAACAAGGCACTCCATCTCTCCTGACTCTGGGCATTTTCATTGATTGTCCTCCATGCCTAAATTTTCTCCCTCATTCTCACTTCCTAGCTTCCCCAGCTTCCTTCAAGTCCTAGCTAAAATTCCACCTTCTACAAAAAGCTTTTCCTTCATCCTATAAATATCTGGCTTGCATGTAGTTGTTTTTATGTTGTCTCTCCTATCAGACATTTTTAAATTTTGTTTTATTTTTCTAATTTATGGAATAAAACAAGCATTTCCATAATATAGTATAATAAAAAATTATTGCACATGAAACTGCAAATCGCTATGCCTTTTAAATATATAATAAAGTTATCACATAAATTTCTTTTTTTTCCTTTTTTTTCTTCCCCTACCCACCTCCCAGGCTAGAGATGGATACCATTAGCTACAAATATGTATATAGATATAAAATTCATTCTATACATAGTTCTATTTATCAGTTTTTTCTCTGGATGCAGACAGTGTCTTCCTTCATAGGTCCTTGGTAGTTAGTTTGGGTATTTATAATAGTTAAAATGACTTATTTGCTCAAAGTTGTTCTTAAAATAATATCACTGTTACTATATACAGCCTTCTCTTGGTTCTGTTTATTTTGCTCTTCATTATTTCGGACATTTTCCATGTTTTTCAAAGATCAATGAGCTCATCTTTTCTTATAGCACAGTAGTATTCCATCACAATCATTACTTACCAGAAATGACATGAACAAAGAAATGGATCATAAGCAAGGACAGCCTGATTGGAGTATTAAGAAAGAGTGGGAAAGAAGATTGGAAGAGTGTGAAGAGAGGCATTAGACTGGACAAGCTAGAAAACTTGGTGAAGTAAGTATGAAGGTGGTCAAAGAGATAAATGCCCAAACATAGATGGGCTAGAAAATATGGTTCAGATCTTAAAATCAAGATGCCAAGCCTTATAGACAATACAGAAGACGCATGCCTATATATTACAGATATTTTCTTTATGAAATGAGTTGGAAGAGAAGGAACATGTCCAGCACCAGACAATTTCACAAAAAGTTAGATTGACCTTATTTACTGATGTGGGAGTTACTCCCAAATTAATTGTCTGTGAGCGGTCAGAACATTGATTCTTTAAAGCAAGGGTCAAAATCAGCATCAAATTAATAGAGAAGATAAAGACGACAAGAAGACACCATGTACAATTATAAAAGACCCAACTTTACCTACTCAAACATACTACAGATGCCAGATAATAGAACATGAGTAAAGAACAAAACATTGATATTAATTATCATCACTTCCTATGGAAATTTAGCCAATGTAAGCAATCACCACATGCAGGAGGTCAAAAGAGTAGAGGAATTGTCTCAGCCTTTGCTAAGCAGATATATGGCATCCAATAGCAACACCAGTTTAGGATACAGATTCCTGTTCAAAATATTACATAGGGAAATGGCAGAAGTTGATAAGCATATTGTTTTCCCAAAGTAATAAAAATAGTCAAAGGAAAATTAGTTTGCAGAAAACTTGGTGTGATAATTAAGTTGTAGCATCTCAATAACATTTACAGATGAAGCAGGAAGGAGCACCATAAACAGATAGAAAATAGAACAGATTTGTCAGCTTTTCTGTATCGATTATTTTAAAAAGTTGCTGACAGTGGAACAACCAGATTAGGACTCTAACATCTGGTAAATGATATGCTATATAAGGAATTGGCAGTGGAAAAGAGCATCTGGGCCAGAACAAGAATTCAGTCAGTCTGGTTTTTAGTCAAGAAACATTTATTAAGTGATTATTATGTGCCAAGCACTGTGCTAAATGCTGAGAATACAAAAAGAGGCAAAAGACAGTTCCTGCCTTCAAGGAGCTGACAATCTAATGGGGGAGAGAAGCAAACAAATGTATACACACACATATGGAGAGAGAGGAAGAAAGAGACAGAAAAAGAGACAGAGATAGACACACACACACACACACACACACACACACACACACACACACACATATATATATACACATACATATACAGAAAAATAAATAGGAAAAAATTAGGAAAGGGAAGGCACTAGAATTAAGAGTGATTAGGAAAGGCTTCGTGCAGAAAATGGGATTTTAATTGAGACTTGAAGCCAGAGAATCCAGCAGGTAGAAACTAGGAGAGAGGACATTTCAGTCATAGGGGACATCCAGAGAAAATGCCTGGAGCTGAGAAGTGGAGTGCTACCAGAGGACAGTGTTGTTGGACTGGAGAGTGTGTGTCAGGGAATAAGGTGTTAGAAGACTGGAAAGGTAGGAAAGAACTAGATTATGAAGAGAAGGTAGGAGGGAGCTAGATCATATGAAGGGCTTTGAATGCCAGACAGAGCATTTTTTTTATTTGATCCTGGAAGTAATAGGGAGCCACTGAAGCTTACTGAGTAGAGGGGCAACATAGTTGGACCTGTGGAAAAGGAAAATCATTTTGATGACTAAATGGAGAAGACTGAAGAAGGGAGGGACTTGAGGCAGACAGACCCACTAGTGGGCTATTGCAATAGTCTAAGGGTAAGGTGATGAGCGCCTACACCAGAGTGGTGGGGTGACACTGTCAGAGGGGAGAAGGGGGCATACTTGACAGATAAAACTCAACAGCACTTAGCAACAGATTGGATGGGGGGTGGGGAGAAGCAGTGAGAGATGTTAAGGAATCAAGGGTGACACCTAGGTTTTGATCCCGAATGACTAGGAGGATTATGTTGCCCTGTAATAGAAGAGATTCATGCTCAAGGCAACACAAATTAGGAACCACTAAGGGATCACTTTTTAAGATATCTCAAAAAAGAGAAAAAATAAATCCAAAATGCCAAATTATTTGGGAAAAATCATGGATTGCATTATTACAAAAAACAAAGTGCAAGGAAATACATGATCAAAAATGGAAATGAGGAGCGAACATCTAACAAAAGGGAAGGATAACAGACAGAAAGTCCACAGATAGAACTTGGACACAGAGCATTAGAAGACCTAGAGAAAGACCTCCATGCTTTTAGTAGATCATCTAGGGAGGATTTATGGGAGGATATGGACAAAAATCACCTATTATAGTGAAAACATGGGTGGCTACAATGTGTACTGTACGGGTGATAGTATGGAATCATTTAAATATTTAAGGCATAAAATACCAATCCATTGAAGATTTCTAGGTTAACTGTGAAAATAATAGGAAGATATTATCACTAGAAAGTAGGGAGTATGAAGGGAGAACTAATTTGGAAGAGAAAGGTCCATAATGAATCCAGTTTGATACATGTTAAACTTAAGCTTGATACTGAGACATCTAAGAAGGACAATCCATTTGTCAGTAGCATAGAGAGAAAAGGGGAAATTATATAGCATCACATAGTTTATTATAGGAGAGCAGTATATAAGCAGAAGGTATTTGGATACCCAGCAATGAACTGGGAATTCACCATCAGAGCAGGCAGTAAGTACATGGAGAGCATAAAGGACCCCAGACTACACTTTGAGAATGAATGGCCGAGCCCAACCCACTCATTTTACAGGAAATAGAGGTAAGGAAATAGAGGCCCACAGGGTGTAAAGTGATTTACCTAAGGTCATACAGGTAGCAAGTAGAAGAGCTAAGATTTAAATCTAGGTTTCCTAACTCTAAATCCAAGGCCGTTTCCATTCCACTATACCACTGTACTGTCAACAAGCATTTATTTTAGTGTCGAGTGCATATAAAACCATGGTTAGGGTTGCTAAGTACAAAAGAAACATAAAACCCTGTCCCTATATAACACTAGATTCTAGATTCTAATCTTCCATAGATCTTGTGCTTTATAAGCATAATAAGGGCCTCATTCACAATACAAATGCTTGCATGATAATTTATCCACAGTACCAAAGTTATCTTACTTGGACTCTTGTGAACAAAAACACTTGTGTAAAAGTTAGATGACTGCTTTTATCTAGTGCAAAATGGGACCTGCATTGTAAATACCTCAACTCCTTGTTTTTCATTCCTAGGTAACTCTATCCACTCATTTCTCTAAGGACTTACCCAGGTAAATTGACAATGCACATAAACCCAAACTACCTAAGTTTGGTTTCTGTTCTTTCTTCAATTATAAACTAAATATCTCAAAGGGCCCATGGTTCAGAAGACAGATAGAATTTATCTAATGGCTGCCAGAATGTAATCTAAAACTATTCCAAGAGGAACCAGAGCTTCTCCAAATATTCCCACCATGGGACAGCTGATGGCTGGAGTTCTGGCCAACCAGCCAGGCACTGAAGAGCCTCTGGGCTTGAGGAAATCTCTGCTGTGGTTTGTCATGTGACCCTAGGAAAGTGACTGACACCATCTGTGACTCTTGCCCTTTCAACTGTAAAACATGGAGACTTTCCAAATAGTTACACTGGGTGGATAGACAAATAAATGAAAGAATAAGTGAATGAAAGGGAAAGCATTTATTAAATTTGCCTACTATGTGCCAAGCACTGTGGGATATTTGTAAAGCATTTAACACAGTGCCTGACATATATTAAGTATTATATAAATGCCTATTCAATTCCTCTTCTCTTTCCTGCCTAAGCTTCTATCACCCAAGATTTACATTTGAAGTTGATTCCCAAAAGAGCACCCATCTTCGGAATAGGACATACTATAAGATCAATATTGTTTCTGCAATTTATAAAAATCATGCATTAAAAACCTGACAGCATGGTTCAATATGATTCAATTCAATTTAAGGAAACAGCAAATGTCAGAGGTCAGAGGATAAAGGGGGAGTCTCAGAGATCTTCTGGCCTTTTATTTTACAAGTGAGGAGTAGAACGGGGATCTGACTTGAATGAGATCAAATTCCTTATTAATGGCAGAGCTGGGAATTAGAGTTCAGGCCTGCTCACCAATCCTGTGGCTATTCCCATTCTGCCACCAAGCCTTCCTTAATTCAGTTCAGATTTTAACATTCTTCATATGGCAACTGAGTTGGAGGCAGGAGTGTTGGTAACAAGCTCTCTCCTTTTTGTCTTGGCCAGAGATCCATTGACTAAAAGGGATTACAATTCATAAGCCAACATGAAGTAAAGACTGGGGAGAAAAGTTGGGGTGGGGAAGAATGGATGAATAAACGCATAAACAATTGTGAAGAGTGTGCCATGGAGGGTGTTAAACTCTGAACATTTGTGTTCTCCACAGGAGCTTGGAACGTGCAAGACCTTGGCATGACAGGATAATGCGGACAGGACAAGGCGTTCAGCTCACAGATCTGGTGTGCCATGATGCATTTTTAATAAAGGGGTACTGCTGAGCTAGGAGGAGGAGGTGATAAATAGGCTTCTTCCCTCCCTTCCTCCCTCCTTTTCCACACTGGAGATGAACCAGCAGGGACTTAAAACAAAAAGGAAGACTTTTTAATTGTTTCCCTGAAAAGGAACGATCAGAAAAATATAGACATTTTAAGGTATTTAGCTCAAAGAACTGAAGCATTTTACAAATGTCCCATCATTCCCCAGTATTATTTTGAGGAAGGCAATTGGTTTGGGTGGGGGGATGGAGGACAGAAGAGAAGATTCTTACTATTTAACAGGTGGGAAGACTGAGGCACTAAATGGGCACTGAGGAGAATGGAATGATGCCTATCTGAATACAACTGAAGACTCAACTGTGTCTATGCAAACAAGTTGTTTATCCCTCTATCCACTCCAAGCTTCAATGTAAGAGAGGTGGATGTCTGGGAAGCTGTTGGGAAAGCCTTATGCTAGCTAGGACTCTTAGAACCCCTTCCACCCGGAAAAAATAAATAAATAAAAGCATGGAGAATTTGAAGCTATTTTGAATTGCTTTCCCAAGTTTTCATTTTCAGTGAAGAATAATTCTAACACCATGTTCTTTCTTCCTTTCTTCCTTTCTTTCTCTCTTTCTTTCTCTCTTTCTTTTAGTTTTCAACATTCATTTCCACAAGATTAAGTTACAATTTTTTCTCCCTGTCTTTCCCTTACCTCCCGCGCAAAATAGCAAGTCTACTGAATACTCCTTCCCCCAATCTGTTCTCTCTCATATCTTCCCCCATTACCCCCCTAACTTTCTAGTAGGGAAAGCTGGACTTTTATACCCCAGTGCCTATATATCTTATTTCCCAGTTTGATTTCAAGATTCTTTCCCTTATTCCCTCCTCACCCACCTCCACTGGGAAGATAAGCAATTCAATATAGACTGTACGTATGTAGTTACCCAAATAATTTACATAATAGTTATATTGTGAAAGACTAATTATATTTCCCTCCATCCTATCCCATCCCCTCACTTATTCTATTTTCTCCTTTGACCATTATCCCTTTTCAAAAATGTCTGCTTCTAAACTACCCTTTCCCCCAATCTGCCCTCCTTTCTATCGTTGTCCCCCATTATTCCCTACCCCCCTATTTTCCTGTAGGGTAAGATACCCAATTGAGTGTATACATTATTCCCTCCTTAAGCCAAATTCAATAAGAATAAGGTTGTCCCATTCCCTTTCACCTTCTTGTTCTTCCCCGCCATCATAATAGTTTTCTCTTGCCTCTTTTATATGAGGTAATTTACCCTAATCTATCTCTCCTTTTCTCTTTCTAGCAATAAATTCCTCTCACCTCTTTTATTTTTTAGATATTATCCCTTCATATTCAACTCATCCTGTGCCCTCTGTCTATGTATACATGAACATACATATGCCCACACTCAGATATATATACACATAGACATACACCCTCGTATATATACATATATATGTATGCAGACATATATATTCCCTTCAACTATCCTCATACTGAGAAAAGTCTTATGAGTTACAATTATCATTTTTCCATGTAGGAGTATAAATAGGTCAACTTTAATAAGTTCCTTATGATTTCTTTTTCCGGTTTACCTTCTCATGCTTCTCTTGCTTCTTGTATTTGAAAGTCAAATTTTCTGTTCAGCTCTGATATTTTCATCAAGAATGCTTGAAAATCTTCTATTTCATTGAATGAACATATTTTCCCCTGTAGCATTGTACTCAGTTATGCTGGGTAGGTGATTCTTGGTTTTAGTCCTAGCTCCTTTGACCTCCAGAATATCATATTCCAAGCCCTTTGGTCTCTTAATGTGGAAGCTGTTAGGTATTATGTTACCCTGATTGTGTTTCCATAATACTCAAATTGTTTCTTCCTGCCTGCAGTATTTTCTCCTTGACTTGGGAATTCTGGAATTTGGCTATAATATTCCTAGGAGTTTTGGTTTTGTTTTTGTTTTTGTTTTTGTTTTTTTTGGGGGGGGGAATCTTTTTAAAGAGATAATCATTGAATTCTTTCCATTTCTATTTTGCTCTCTGGTTCTAGAATATTGGGGAAATTTTGTTTGATAATTTGTTGAAAGATGGTGTCTGGGCTCTTTTTTTGATCATGGCTTTCAGGTAATCCAAAACTTTTTAAATTGTTTCTCCTGGATCTATTTCCCAGGTCAGTGGTTTTTCCAATGAGATATTTCACATTGCCTTCTATTTTTTCATTTGTTTGGATCTGTTTTATAGTATCTTGATTTCTCATAAAGTCATTAGTTTCCAATTGTTCTAATCTAATTTTGAAGGATTTATTTGCTTCAGTGAGTTTTTGAAATTCCTTTTCCATCTGGCAAATTTGGCTTCTTAAGGCATTCTCCTTTTTGGCTTTTTGGGCCTCCTTTGCCATTTGAGTTAGTCTATTTTTTTAAAGTGTTATTTTCTTCAGTGTATTTTTGGATCCCCTTTAGAGAAAATATCTCTATACTATACCACTCCCAGTCTGGGGCCATCTAGACAAAAGGATCTACCTGAGCTTGAGTAGAACAGAGTGGGTTTCCCCACCTTAGATTAAATTCCTTACAAGGCTGGGTGAAGTCTGAACAAGACCCAGCAGAATCAATGCAATCTGATTATCAGTAATGGCCTTCTGATAAAACATCTAAAATTAGGAATTTAGAAGAAGGGGAGAGCCTTTGATCTCCCCAAGATGTTGGTTATTAATAATCATTTCTCACCCCTGGAACTAACACCTTATCAGTGCCCTCTTCTCTTAGGGCCCCTCTGATTGGAGGGTAGAGAGATCTTCCCAGAACCTCCACTGAAAGGGGATGCCCAGGCCAGCCATCTCTTCATTTCCCACCTTGTTGATCTCCTTTGAGCCCCATACCAGGTATTTTCCCTCTCCATTACACTCCATTTTGAGCTTCCTTTTGTGTGTTGTTTTCCCTTATTAGATTGTAGCACCTTGATGACAAGGACTGACTTTCTTTTTCATAACTGTAAATCTTGCACAGTGCCTATCCCATAGTAGGCACTCAATAAATTTTATTGACTATTTTACTTTACTTTTAAAAATAATAATAACAACTAGAATTTATATAATGCTTTAAGATTTGTAAAGTACATATCCTTACAACAGCCCTATAAGGTAGAGTCAGTCAGTCAGTCAATAAGCTTTATTAAATACCTGCTATGTGCAAGGCATACAAAAAGAGGCAAAAGTCCCTGCCTTCAAGGAGATCAGAGTATAATTGCATATTGAAAAGATAAAAATCTTTGTGCTGTATTAAACAGCACTTATAAGTGCTCTAGTCATCCAGCTAATAAGTGTCCAGCTCCAAATCTAGCTAGACCTTGCTCCACCAAGTCATTTAGTTAACTCCATACATGTCCATAATGCAATGACAGTGGAAAGGGATGCAAACAAGAGAAAATATGAAATAATTAGAGAATGATGTAAAATCATATATATTTAAATTGTAGAAATAGGTAGAACAGATGGACGGTAAACTTTACAAGGAGGTCAGAGAAAAGAGAAATCACTGTTATTTGGAAGAAGTTGGAATTAAGTGAAATCTTAAAGGATGAGCATCCTTCTTAAAATTCTGGGCATATAACACATAGGTTTGCCCTGATCGATACTGCTTTACCAAACACCATTAATCCATTTTAATTGAATCATAAAGTCACAAAACTCCACTTTAGAAGCCTTCAGTCTATCACCTAGCTATCTCATCATTCCTGTGGCAATAACTGCCCCCTATAACATCCTTTTACCTCCCATGGTGCTCTCATGGGACCAATTAAGCACAATGGGTAGTGTACATAAGACTATGTCTGTAGTTGAATTTAGTATCCTGTATCACCTCTTAGAGAAATAGGCTTTCTAAGTTAAGGCAGAGGTATAAAATAACATTTCCATATGGCTTCTGAGTTTATTCCTTTTGATCTTCAAGTGGTATTTTACTTTTCACATTGTGGCATAGAATCGACCAGGGAGAGAGACCACAATTAGAAAGAAAATAAGGTAAGGGTAAAAAGAGTGCTCACAAACACCATGTAAACTCCAGAATGAATGAAAAAAGGCCAAGGGAAGATAAGAATTGAAGGAAACTGGGGAGAGTTTGTAGAGATAAGGGAAAGTTTCTCTAGACTAGGCCCCCCAAAAGGAAAAACATTCAGAGGGTTATTGCCTACAGCAATAATAGCTAACATTTACATGGTGCTTTAAGATTTGCAAAATGCTCTCCAAATACTTCATTCTATCCTCACAAAACCCTATGAGGTAGGTCTTACTATTACTGCTCTCATTTTATAAATGAGGTCACTGTGGAAAAAAGAGATTAAGCAATTTGCTTCAGGTCATCCAATTAGTATTTGAGGTCATTAGATTTGAACTCGGGCCTTTCTGACTCCAAGTGCAGAGTCTAACTACTTCTGTTCCAGTATTAACATACAAGTACAAATCAGTTCCTGCCTCAAACATTATGATACATCATCTATCTACTGGGAACTTTTGAAGAACTCTGCATTCATCTAGAGTCATTGCAAATCATTTCTTAGATGATATTTTAGGTTCTCTGAAGCTAAGTAAGTATATAGGAAAAAAGCAAGGCAATATACAAAAATGTAGAGCATCTTGACATAGATGGTGAGGACAACATGACCCTATAAAAGAGTGAGTTATCATTTATTTATTAGATGACTCTGAATGAAGATAGTCAAGGCACTGGGCCCTTTTTACTTTGGGGATTTGGGTTTGCAAGTTAGAAGGCAGAAGGGAAATAACTTTGAAATTACAGGAAATCAGAAACAGGAAATTTTAGTTCTAGTGAAAAACCATAATATCTTTTGGTGGAATCCATTCAATGAACTTCAACAATAATCCAAAAATTCTGAGGGGAGAAATGGGGGGGCACTATATTAAGCTGTTTCAGGATCTGGATATATTCATCTGGAAAGATATATGGTCCTGTATTACTTTCATGGTATTAAAGTGCCATTCCCAAACAAGATGATCTATGGCATTCATCGTTCACGACTCAGCCTCATGCAAATTGGGAACAGTGCCCTCTGCCAACCCCCTTCCCACCCCAATATCCTACCATCCGGCTCAAAACACAAGAAAGGAAGAGATCTGTTTCTCATTTGAAAATGTGATGCTGCTGAAGGAAGCTGTTCCAATTGTTGTTGGGAATTCCAGGGTCTTTTACCATCTTGGTGGTGAGAAGCATAGTAAGAATAGGGAAAAGAAAGGATTAGGGATAGGGTAAGCAAGATCTGTTGATTCAGTAATTAGATCTGAATATTTCCAGTTTCTATTTCACCACGAACTGTAAAATATCAACGTTTAGTTAGGCCTAGAAGGTATCAAAATAGGTAGTGAGAGCAAAGTTGGACAATTGGTGCCTTGGTCTACAAATGTTAGTTGTTGTTTTTAATCAAGTGAATATTCTACTCACACAGCTTCCAATTGTCTATTGGTAGGGGCAGCCACAATTCTCTTCTACCCTATCTCTGAAATCATTAGATCAGGAAGAGATCTTAGGCTTTACCATAGACTCAGAACCAAAAAGGACAAAAAAGCCATCTCATCTAAGTTCCTTATTTTATAGATGATGAAAATGAAACCTAGAAAGGTTGAGTGGCTTACTCAAAGTGACATACAAGCAAATCTAGGCTTTGAAACAGGAGTCAGAGAATTTGAGAGCGAGAAGGGTCCTCAGCATCCATTTAGTGCCAATCAAGTAAAAGGAATCCCCAGCATAGCATACTCTACAAGTAATCCTCCAGCCTCTGTCTGAAAACTCCCAAGTGAGGGAAACCTACCAGCTTTTGCATTAGGCCACTGCACTTTGGGACAGCTAGGATTGTTAGGAAGTATTTCCTGACATTAAACTTGACCTCTTTGCAACTACTACTCATTGCTCCTGATGCTATTTTCTGGGGCCAAACATAGCAAATACAATTATCCCTTCCACATCGAGGGGTCCCCCCAGATCTGGAAAATTTGCATAAATTATTTTGGCCCTCCCTTTGTACCAGAGAAGAAGTCTGAATTTTTATGATATTAAAAGGCAAAATATGTTGATATTATATAATGCTATACATATATTTTATACACTTCTGAGTTTCTAAACTTTTTCTGTGTTGTCTGCTGGCCTTTGCATGTCATCTATGGTTTCTGCAAAACTCCCCAAAAATTCCCATTTAATTTCTTATGCTGATCCATGATATATCGAAACCACAATGGGCAAAGTAGTGATGTGGCAGGGATGACTGGATAATCCCTCTTCCATCTGGCAGGCCTTCAGATATTTGCATACAACTATCATGTCTCCCCTGGTCTTCTCTTCTCCAAGCTAAATACACCCAGTTCCTTCCAATAATCCTTTATGTCATGAACACATGGCCCTTCACCTTCCTGGTTCTCTCCCAGCTTGTTACCATCTTTCTTTGACCAGGATAACCAGAACTGAACAAAAGAGTCTAAATGAGGTCTTCTAAGGATAGAACATGGGATTGTCACCTCTTATTCTTGAAAATTATAGTGCAGTGGTTAGAGCACTGGACCTAAAGTTAGGAGATGTGAGTTCAAATTCACTCAGACACTTACTAGCTATTTGACCTTGGGTGAGTCACTTAACCTCCACCTGCCTCAATGTTTTCATCTTTAAAATGGAGATAACAGTAGCACCTACCTCCCAGGGTTGTTTTGAGGATTAAATGAGATAATATTTGTAAAAGTTCTTTGCAAACCTTAAAGCACTATGTAAATGCCAGTTACTATTGTTGTTGTTATGATGATGATGATGATGATGATTAATGCTGCCTAAGATAACTTTAGCTTTTTGTGCCTGCCAGATCAAAATGCTGAGCTTAATTATACACACTGAGCTTGCAGTCAACTAAAACACCTAGATCTTTTTTTCAGATCAACTGATGTCTTATACATGCCTTGTCTATACATAGTTTCTCTATCTTATACTGGTGAAGCTGATTCTTTGTACTCAGGTGCAAAATTTCACATTTATCCATGGTGAATTTCACCTCATTAGATTCAGTCTATCAAGATTCTTTTAAATTCTGACAGTTGGCTATCCCTTCCAGCTTTGTGTTATCTAAAGATTTGATGATGGTGGTGACCCATGCCTTTATCCAAGTCATTGACCAAAAAAAAAAAAAATTAAACAGCATTAAGAGCCAAGCACAGATCACTGGGATATTCCATTCTGATTTATTCAAAAGGGACAGAACAGATTTTTTTTAAATAATGTGGTGTGGGGTGAAATAGCATTGCATATTAAAAAGCTATTAGCATGTGAAGAAATCCAAGAACCAGAGGAAGAAAACATGGGAGAAAGTATCTAGGTAGAGTACAACAGAGGGGAAACAGCAGTACTGATCTTGTCCTGAGACAGTACTACCACTATAGGAGGGAATGGGTGAAGAAGGACATGCTAGAGGCATTAGATGAAGAGTCACAAATAGATCACAGACCTGGCACTAAGAGCATGCTATAGAGGGCATGGTCTATTTCCATTGTCCGAACATCTGCTAAACTTTGCTGTCTCTCAAAAGCAACGCAGCTGATAAATTTTTGTCTTAGCTTATAGATAATTTAATTCTTAGGTCTGTCAGACAGTCCAAAAAATAAAAAAAAAACATAATCCAATGCAGAGACCACTGGACTGGTAGTCAAAGACATGAGTTGAAGCCTTGGCTTTAACACTTACCAGTTGTGTGACCCTGGGCAAATCTTCCAAATTCCGACCCCCCTAATCTACAAAATAAGGGTAATGTCTATATCACCTTCATAAACTATAGAGTGCACATGTATATACACTTTATGAAAGTTTGTGTTATTATTAACCCACAAATAATTATAATGGTGTGAATTTCGAGTGAGGTAAGGGAAGGGAATAGAACTGAGGAAGATTGATCAGAATGAGTCTCCCAACCCTCCTGAACTCACATTATGTAGGCAATTACTTACTTCCTGTATGCCTAGAAAACCTTGAGGAAAAAAGCACTGGATTTGGAATCAAAGGACCAAACACTGAACCCTGGCTTTGCCACTTATTACCTTGGTGACTTTGTACAAGTCATGTAGGAAAATAGGTCTAGAGCTGAAAGGACCTCAGGGGGCCATCTAGCCTAACCCTCTCATTTTACAGATGAGGAAATTGAGACCCAGAGAGATTTGATTATTTTTGTGCTAGGTCACACAGGTAAGGATCAGAAGCAGGATCTGAACCCAGAACTCTGACTCTGGAGTCACTATGTTTTCTATGCTACCACACTGCACCTCTCTGTTTTTTGTTTTTTGGTTTTTTGCGTTTGTTTTTTTTTGGAGGGCAATTGGGGTTAAGTAACTTGCCCAAGGTCACATGGCTAGGTTTTTGTTTGTGTGTGCATTAAGTGTCTGAGGCCGGATCTGAACTCAGGTCCTTCTGACTCCAGGGCCGACACTCTACTCACTGCGCCACCTAGCTGCCCCTCTCTGTTTTTCTTTACCTGAGAGGGTTAAACTTAGAAGATCTCTAACATCTTCTCCAGCACTAAATCCTGTTTTTCTTTGACAAGGGTGGATGCTGCTACAGGTTAATGGTGAAGCCAGCATAGAAACTTGGTTGTGATGATGTGAAATCATCCAGAACTTTGCGTAATGAGAAGCTATCAAGGCTCAATAAACATCTACCAGTGAGTAAGAGAACTTGTCCAAGGCCCAGAAAACCCCAAGGTGAGGACGCTTCTTCACTTTGTGAGAACAAGTCTGTGAGTTTACTAATTTGATATGAAGTCATCATAGCTCCTCCAAGGTAGGAATGATTCAACCTTTGTCCCTTTCCCCACCTCTCCACCCCTCATCCCTGAACTCTTCCCCTTTTGAATGCACACCCTGACACAGGAGGAAAAATGTGCCTTGCTAGAGATGGTACAAAGTCCAGTGAGGCAACCTCATGACCCTGCCTGATATGCTGCATGAACAAGATGGGCACACATACAGAGTAGATGTCTCCCTCCCTCCTGATACCAAATGCCCCACTGGTATCACCTGGAGAACAAGATCACGAGGGCCCCTCCCTGCCCACCTGAGGTGCCCTCCTGAGATCATAGCTTGTTCAAAGATGCCATATAAACTCAAGACAACGCAATGTTTCTAATTATCCCCAAGGGGTAAATGCCTGGGAAACCAAGCTGGAGATTGAGTTCATGTCTTGTTTCAGTACCCAGCATTTTACCTGTCACTGGAACTGCCCAAAGACACCTCAGGCAACATATTAACACCCCCACCCCCACACACATACAGACACACCTCATAACCCAAGGAGTGGGACCTAGAGAGAGCTTCCACAGGGCTAGAACTCAGCAAAGGCATGCCTCTGGCTCTCTCACCTCCTCTGTCTCCATTCTTTCCCTACCTCACGGCAAATTGTATCTTTATATACTTTTATCCCTCATACTTGGTACAATAGAAAGAGCATTAGTCTTAGAAGTAAGGGACTGGGTTCATAACCCAGCTCTGATGTTCAGCACGTATGTGATCCTTGAAAAATCATTCAACTTTTCCTTGGTCTCATTTCTCAGCTGTGAAATGAGAGATCTGGCCAGGCTAGACGTGCTTTAGGTCCCTTCTAGCTGTAGATTTATGATTTTTCAAAACCAGTTTTTAGAAAAGAATTTATTAATCACTTATACCTGAGTGTGAATTTAAGTAACTGTGACTCCCTCCAGTGGGATCTTCATTTTTAAGCTTCTTCTTAGACTATGGAATGAAAGTGATTTCTAGCATCAGTCTACAGGTGGTGGGGGGAAATATTTTTAATAGAAGAAAAGGACATTCCTGGGACCCAGGAAAACACACTAATGTGGGGGCTTTTTATTTTACCTCCATGTAAGGCCAGACCTGAGTCTTTAACTCAAAGAACTATTCTTATTTCCCCCATCCCAATGCCTTGGGGAAAATTACTTAAATTATTTATGTTTTGGTTCCTATCTGTGGTAACCCCAAAAGAACAAATAGAATGTCGGGTATAGGATAGCTCTTTATTTCCTCTACCCAAAAGAAATTATTAATCTAACAAGTCAAATATACATGCATGAATAGAAAATTTAACACATAGCAGCAATAATATAGATATAAATTATTATTCTCTCTTGGGAGGTTGATACTTTAAGCCATCAAGACATGATACAATCTGAGGGATTGCTGAATAGGCAGTTTACATTTCACCTCCGCTCTGTACAGTCAAAATAATTCTTTCTAGGTCAATGTATTCTGGAAAAGGAAATATAAGTTATGCTTGTCCCTCTTCAGTGGTCTTCCTTTCTTTTTTTTTTTTGGAGGGGAGAATGCAGGGCAATTGGGGGTAAGTGACTCCCCCAAGGTCACATGACTAGTAAGTGTTAAGTGTCTGAGGCCAGATTTGAACTTAGGTCCTCCTGACACCAGGGCCAGTGCTCTATTCACTGAGCCACCTAGCAGCCCCATGGTCTTCCTTTCTAATTCAGAAAGCTCACTTGCCCACAATCAACTCTGACTCAGGAACTCAAGATCTCTGTACTTCTTGAATTCAAAAGATTGTCCCAAGCCTAGACAGCCTAATTCAGGATTATTGTTTGATCATTTATGCTCAGAGAAGCAAACAAAGCAGAACATGCAACCAGGGGCCAAGACTCAGACGCAGGCTCACCTAAGTCCACTCATGTGCTTTAATTTCCATGTACATAGAGTTCACCATTTGTCTTGGGGTAGGGAAAAGGTTACCAGTCCCCTTCAGGGAAAGTCTAGACAGAGAAAGCTACTTGTCATATGAGATATTATAACAAAGAGAATAAACCAAAAACTGACTCTTCTTTTAAAATGCTCCCTCATCATAGAGCTAAGGGGCCAATAACAAGAAAATTGCCTTGTCATCCCCAGCACCTGAGTCCAACAGTGCTGAGCTAACATACATTGTTGATGAGAAGCAGGAAAAGTATCTCTGTGCATGCTCGTGGAATGCAACCTTCATTACCCTTTTCCTCCAGTTAAATATTTTCTGTGCTAAGTAAATAGACTGGGGTACAATTGACACATTTATTCATTTCCCTATTGTAGAGAGTTCTCTGGGATTCAAGGGAGGCTCAAGAATTATCTTTTTTATATGCCTCTCATGATGCCCTTCACCAAAGAATCTCAAGGCCCAGTTGACACAATTCTTAGTCTCAAACTTAAAGATCTTTAGCAAGGGCCCTGGCCTACCACTGTTTTTAAAACTGAGGGTCACAATCACTCCTAAATACAAAGTTATACAAATTCAACAAACAAGTTATACCTTATGGAGTTTATCAGAGATTATAGCTTGCCTAGTTCTTATAAGCATCTGTGTCAACCCAAACAGAGAAAAAGAGGGGGGGAAAGTAAAATTGGATTAAAGCAACTAACGAAAGTGAAAAACAGAGAAAATAGGAAGGGAAAACTGAGATTTCTTTCAAAAAGAGACACTCTCTGATACCAAATGAGCTCCTAGAAAATGTGGGCCTCTCTCAACAGAGATTAGGAACCTGAGATCAACTGGAAATCCTCTAACGCTGAGGTGAGAAACCAAACTATTCCATCTGGGTGAAAATTCATCCGTAGTTTCCTGAAGCACATCTTACAAACAATACATTTCCCCAAAGGATCACTTTCCAATACAAAGTGTCATCAAATGACATTCTGAACTCACCAAACAAAAAAGAATAACAGGCTTACCTCAAAAAGAAAGAAAGAAAAAATCAGATGAGCCCCAGGCATGCGTGGGGCTCCCAAAAAAAGGAACTGAGCACTTAGGGTTGATTGGAATCAACCTTTAAATCACCAGATGAGATTCCCATAAATAACAAATAGAACCACTGCCAAGCCCAAAGGGCTGAACACTGTACCCTATCCCTCTCTAATAACCTCCTGAGGGAATATAATAGGAGAATTTTAGTGTTTCAGGTTTTAAGCCTTTATTTATCCAATCTTATGAGGTTTTTGCACTTTTTTATAGTGAAAGAAATAACTATTAGTCCTATGCCTGATCTACTTTGTACACTGGGAACTTTTCAAGAAGAGACCCTGTAAAATACTTGTGAAGAGAATCCAGACATGGATTCTAATCTTTTTGAGTGATTTTCCCAGGGCTGCAGGAAAGAGGCATAAAGATCTAGAAACAATAAAGAAAGGACATGCTCCACCCCTTCAGATGTCAGGCTACCCCAATCCTAAACATAGTCGATGTTAGCTTAGAGCTGAGGCCTAGTAGTGAGGAGTGGCATCCCAGGTCCCTGGGCCAGTGACTATTTATTTCATATATAAAAAGGCAACATGTCCAATGGATAAAGCACAGCCTAGAAATCAGGCAAGCCAGATTCTACAGTGCCTTGAACAGAGTAGGCTACATATGTGTATATGTATGTCTTTATATATGTGTCTGTATACATATCTGTTTATGCACATATACATATATGAAAGTCTATATTGAGAACATGTGTGTGCATAGGTGTATGCATGCATGCATAAATTTGTTTTTTCAATTGAATTCTACCATAGCCTTGGCTTTGCCACAAATTCCACATTCATAAGTCACTTAACTTTTTCTTTATCAGTTAAATGAGGATAATTCTTGCCTTTCCTATTTTACAAGACTTTTCTACAAATTAACCAATTAATAATCATTTATGTATTAAATGCTTATCATGTGCCAGCACTAGGCTAAATTTTGGGGACATAAAGAAAAAAAGCAACAATATAAGCCTTTATGAGGTACTCTCATGCCTAGCATTATGCTGGCTGCTGGGGACAGAAAGACAGAAGAGTCTCTTCAAGTAACTTACGCTCTTACAACAAAGAGACAAGTACGGAAAAGAATGTGGACAAAATAAATAACAGGTAAATGGGGAAAGACACAAGGAGATTTTTTAAAATATATATTTATATATGCACGTGTGTGTGTGTATGAAAGAGCACCAGAGTTTAAGTATATTTAGTTTTAATACAAAGCTTATTTTTAACATACTTTAATACTTCGAGAGATCCATGACTGCAGGGAATGTGGGTACTCTAAAGCACAATTGTCATCTGTGTAGTTAGGCTATGATTGCCACCAGAAAAGTTCTATCAAACTTGACTGTCTACTCCTTGGTCAATAGACTTATTTGGTGTCTGGATTCCAGAATCCATCCTCTGAGCCTTTCTCATTTGATTGGACCTGCCAAAACTTGTGTTCTGCCAGCATAGTCTTTGAGAGGCCAGGTTCAGTCCCCACTCCCACCCCCATGGTGAAGATTTGGAGGAGAACTGTAGTGCAGGTACTATGGACTACTTAATAACAAAATCCTGACCCAGTGGCTGTGGTTGGTTTCTGCCTTCCAAAGGGGAAGCCGAGAACAGTAAGTAGTGTGATATTGCTAGCAGAGACTCAAAGGCTGCCTTTTTGGAGCCTTCAGGAATGAAAGTGATTTATAGAAATGTAATTCCAAGTGGCCTTTGTCTATTGATTTAGAGCATAGTGTGTTTGTGTGTGTGTGTGTGTGTGTGTGTGTGTTTAACTTTTTCTGTTGAATTCTTGACTTCTGGCTTTTAAAGCCTGATTCCTATGACTAAATGCTGTTAAGTAGTAGCTGTGGTGCCAAGGGAAGACTAGATTTCAGTAGAAGCAATTCCACAAATACTCAGGCTTCTCACTGAGGGACCTTCATGGAGGTTGTAATGGATGGAGCCATATTATCCTTGATCAGAGGCAATCAAAAGCCACCAGATATTAAAAAAGATTAGATTAACCAGAAAAGTCTTCTCCCTTCAACTATCAGGGATACTTCAAATACCACTATTTCTACACGAAACTTTTCCTGATCCTCCCAATTTCTAGAACGCTCTGACCCAAAATCACCTGGAAATCATTCTGTACATATTCTGTATATGTTTATATATACTTTGTCTCCCTTGATAAAGTGTAAGGACCTTGAGGGCAGAAACTATTTAATTATTTTTCTTTGTATCACTAGCCTGGATGATACATACTAAGTGCTTATAAATAGTAAATATTTGATTGATAGAAGCAAAAAATCAGAAAAGGGTTAAGAATCCTCTGGAAATAGCATCCATTAGCACTTGTGGAAGCTTTGCCTCTGTGTGACTAAAAACAACAACAAACATATTAACTCTTGACTACCCCTGACATATAGTAGGGAATTTAAAAAAAAATCAGCAGAGACTAAAATGGCCTCTAGAACTAAGTAACCCTAGAATGAGGAGTGTGATATAGTGAAAAGAGGCCAGGTCTTTGAATTAGAAGACCTCCGTTCAAGTTCTGGCTCTACCACTCACTAGACATGTGAACATGCACAAGATTATTTGACCCTTTTGGAGGCTATTTTCTCACCCGTAAGGCAGAAATAACTACATACCCCAAAAAACTATTGAGAAAATATACAGACTTTTGGTACAACACTATTCACTGACATTAACTGGAGTGCTTTCACCTGAATCCATGGTGCTTACTCCCTTCAACATAAACTAACCCTCTGTCTATTCAGCTCTTTGCCTGTTAAGACCTGTTATATCTGCTGGAGTTTTCCTGCTTAGCTAGACTTCTGATCCTGCTTTCTCCTGTCTGGACTCATCCCATTGCCACCTTGGCCTTGGTGTGATAGAGCAAATTAGAGCATTGTAAAAAGAGTAGCTAATGTTTCAAGCATTAGTTCAGGGATTCAGAGGTCATTACAGCTAACAAGAATACCGGGGGGGTGGCTAGGTGGCACAGTGAATAGAGCACTGGCCCTGGAGTCAGGAGAACCTGAGTTCAAATCTGATGTCAGACTCTTAACACTTACTAGCTGTGTGACCTTGTACAAATTACTTAACCCCAATTGCCCTGCCTTCCCGAGAGAGAGAGAGAGAGAGAGAGAGAGAGAGAGAGAGAGAGAACCAGGGACTGATTGTGTCCAAATAACTTTCTGAAAGAATCTTGGTTTCCTTCCCAAGTTGTTGTTTTTTTTTATTTTTTAAACTATAACAAACAGTAGAAAGAGTGCTATATTTGGAATCAGAGACTTGGATTCAAATCCCAGCTGCACTATTCACTACCTGTGTGACCCTGGGCAAATTACTTTTAATGTCTGTAAAATGAATTGTTTGATCTAAATGACCTCAACGTACCCATCAATTATGAATTTATAAACCATCCAGTTCTAAATACTTGTCTTTTGTTTCTGTGACATGAGATAGCTTCCATTTAAGGCCCCAGTCATCGTCAAATAAATTGTTCTCCAAGGTTCTAGACCTACAGAGGAAAGAGAAAGAAAAAAAAAATACAGAGTAGAGCGAGAGAACCAAACTTTGAGGTCTATTCTCACTAACACCCTATTTCATCCACCGGCTCCAACTGTAAGAGGCCCTATGAGCTGAAAATACTCTCTGATTGTTCGACTAAAAGAAGTCTGCCACCTGGGTTTGAGATTAATTGGTCAACAGAGTGGAGGATCTATATTTTCTGTCCTTGCCCTAGGGATCTGGTATAAAGCAAAGAGCACTGGGCTGGGTATGCCCATTTCAGGAGCAAAAAACTAACACTTGCTACTAGAAGGAATACTTTCTACATGATTGGGTCACAGTTGTCATGGCACATATGCAAATATTTCTCCTGATGCCAAATCGGTCCCTTTCTCCTTTGCCTGCGTACAGGGCTTGTCCAAGCCCCTGAGAACCTGCACAAGCTCGTGCAGCTGGCATTGCTATGTGAGTGTGGCCTGAAGTCCATGAAGGAAACGTTCCTACCCGAGTTCAGATTGTTAAGGCCAAAAGCCTCGACCTTGCTGGATCAGGCAGACCCTGCAAAAACATTTCTTCCCTCTCATTCTTCAAGCCAAACACAGCCCCAAAGATGGCTCTGCTGAGCTCTACCTCCCCCTAAATTGTGAGTGGAGATGAAGTGAGGAGGACAGGGGAGGAGAAACCAGGTGATTCAGGAAGCTTTAGGGTGACCTCTGGGCTAGCTCAACAAAGGATATTGCCCTGAATGGGGGCAGGAACAGAACTGGGCTGCGTTTGGGTTTCCTATTTGCTTTTCTTCTCTTTGTACAAGTCTGTGACTGGGGGCCACCCGGCATATTACTTATATGGCTGGAGAGTATCTAAGGTACAATTTGGGGGGGGTGAGGCAATTGGGCTTAAGTGACTTGCCCAGGATCACACAGATAGTAAGTGTCAAGAGTCTTGTCTGAAGCTGGATTTCAACTCAGGTCCTCCTGACTCCAGGGCTGGTACTCAATCCACTACATTGCCTAACCACCCCTAAGATACCATTTTTAAGGCAAGATTATATGTGATAATTGAGCAGTTCAATCTCGGCACCTTAGAATTTTGACTGGCTTCCTGCTTTTTTCCATGCAGGCTTGTATCATGTTGAAAGGAATTGAAAGGAATCATAGAGATTATTTAGTTCAAACCCCTAATGTTACAGATGAAGAAACTGAAGCCCAAAGATTTGAAGTGACACCCAAGGCCACCCAGTGAGTAGCAGACATAGGGACTGAACTCCATCTCCCTGATTCAAAGCCTATGTTATTTTCCACTTTGTCAGGTGTTCTTAATTATTTGTGTCATAGAGCCCCTCGGGCAGTCTGGTGAAACCCATGAACCCATCCTCAGAATAATGTTTTTAAATACATAAAATAAAATACACATGATTACAGAAGAAACCAATTATGCTAAAATACAGTTGTCGATATATTTTTACAAAGAAAAGGAAAGTTTCACAGACTTCAGGTTAGAAACCCACGCACTACGGGATACTTGTCTCCAGCATAGTCCAAGCAAATGGCATCATCCTAGAAACAAAAGCGATTCACAAAGCTGCAAAATTCTTAGATAAGCATCTGAGCACATACAGTCATTCCCCAACTTCTCTAAGAACAAGGTACCGGGATCCACTGGAAAAGGCATCAGGCAGACAAATCAGTCAGCTTGGGCCTAGGCCCAGCTCTAGCACCGGCTCCCTAGGTAACCTTGTTCCACCTCACTTGTAAAATATAGGTCGTCATTCCAGCCCTCCCTACCTCACAGGGTGTCCTGAGTGAAGTGAGATAATGTTTATAAGGGCACATGACATCAGCACAAGGCATTATTACTGCTGTCACTTTATTTCAATAACTCAGAGGAACCTGGTTTCTTATTACTATGATTACTACTAATTATTATAATAGACTCTACTGAGGACACTTCCTTTCTTCTGCCCTTTTCAGCAGGGTCTGTTATGTAAGCACTTCTCCAAAAAAAATATTTTCCAATATTGTGTGGTCATTGTGTGGGTGCGTTGCAGCCTTAAATTTTAAGAGACACAGAGACAGACTGACACACCGAGAGAGACATAGAAATAGAGACAGAGAAACATAGACTTAAAGAGACAGACACTGAGAGACAGAGAGAGAGAAAGAGAAATAAGGAACTTGCTTATTTGAGAGGGCATCATGCAAGTTTCTATTATGCTGTGTTTTAATTTAGACAGCCCATTTTCAACTTAATTTTCCTCTGGACATGGTACAGACAACAAATTCTGGCTCCAATCTTACTTGCCATGTAGCCCTAGTTAAGAAATCACCCCCTCTCCCTGAGCCCCAGTTCTTCCTCTTTAATAGAGTTGATAGTAATACTTCTGCTAACCACCTCAACAACAAGGTTGTTTCAAAGATAGTGTTTTATAAATCTGAAAGTGCTATGGAAACCTGATGTCATTATTATTTCAGTAGTAAGGTTGATTTGAAAAAAAATAACATCTAGACATTTATTCTGAGCTTCTTACCACCTGTCCTGCTATGCCCTCCCTAAGAACAGAACCTGCAGAGATCAAACTTTAGAAACACCACCCTGGGGCTCAGTTGCATTGATTCATTCATAAGTGAGTACAAACTCTCCTAATCTACTGTAGCTAAACTCCTCCAGACCATACTTCATGTCCCAACTAGCCATGTACCCTGGGCCTATTCCCATCTATTTTGAAGCACCACCCTGCTTTGCATCTCTTGCTCTGGGAAGAGCAATCAAATCAATACTGTCATTGCCTCTGGAAAAGACGTGAGTTCCAACTACCCTATGGTTCCATTCACCATCCCAGTGTTCCTCTAGACCAGAACTCCCTTATATTTGTTGTCTCCCAGTACAACATGGCAGGAATCATTTATCTCATTTTGGGGCTTGTATTCCTAAGTGCTAGAACAGTGCCTGTGCTTCTTCATACATTCATTCATATTAAGGCTTATTACCTCAATAATCAATAAACATTTACTATGCTGAGAGCTGGAGATACAGATAACAAAAAGAAAGACAGGCCCTGCCTATAAGGAGCTTACAGTCTAATAGAGGACACACCAAAAAATGCTGAAAGAGGTGGGGGCAGGGGGAGGAGGGGCAGGGAGACAAGGACCTGACATGAATGATGTTGATATAGTCGAAACCAAGTGGAGCAGCTGCTGGAAAATGAAGTTAACTGGAAAGTTCTGCCTTCTGGAAAGTTTTCTCTACAAAGGGAAGGATTTGGGAAGATTGTATTCTTTTCTGAAAATTAAATTTTATTTTTTTAATAAACAAAAATCTACTTTCTCTCTGTCCTGCCCCATGTCTCCCAATTGAAAAGGAAAGAAAAATAAAACCCTTGTTACAAACACATATAGTGCATAAAAACAAATTTCCACATTGGCTAGGTTACATATATTATATGCACATATATATGTATATACATATATACACATATATGTGTATCTATACATGCATGCCCAATAGTGTGAGTTTATATTCTTCACTCCTTTGGCTAGTTTAGATGAGAGTGAGGTTCAAATATTAGCTGTTTCCCTCACTCCTTCCTCTTTATTTGCATATACTTAACTTGCACACCTTGACTATGTATGATAATTTCCCCCAATCTTCCTCTCCCTTTCCCCTCCTTTTCCACCCTTTTTTAAAAATGATCATCAAGACATAACAGAACTACTTCCAAGATTCCCTCTATGCCTTCTAATGACAATAGGATTCAGAGGGGACACATATAACATTTCCCCATAAAAGATTATAAACCCTTTATGTTTACTTAGTCCATTATGATTGTTCACTTATGTTTCTATAGACTTTTAGTGTTTGCATTTCAGAGTTTCTATGTAGTTCTGTTTCCCCCACCCCACCCCACCCCCAATCAGGAATGCTTTACTTCATTAAAACTCCAATTTTTCCTTTTAAGTATTATACTAAGTTTTTCTGGATGAGTTATCCTCAGTCATAAACCTCTATCTTCTGCCTTCTGGAATTTTTTATTGAAAGCTCTTTACCTCTTTATAGTGGTGGCTGCTAAATCATGTGTTCCTTTCTATAGTTCCTCATTACTTGAAATCTTTCTTTCAGGCTGATTGTAGTATTTTTTTCTTTGATCTGGAAGTTCTGCATTAGGGCTGTAATGTTCCTTGGAATTTTCCATTTGAGTTTCTTTTGGGAGGTAACTGATGAATTCTTTCTATTTCCATTTTTCCCTCTGGTTCTAAGATGTCTGGGCAAATTTTTTAAATAAATTCTTGAAATATAATGTCTAAATTCTTCCAATCATGGCATTTAGGTAGTTCAATGATAGGTCAGTTGTTTGTCTAATTGTTGGTTTGGGTTTTTTGGTGGGGGGCTGGAGAGGGGTTGTTATGAAGTATTTTACATTTTTCTCAGTCTTTTGACTTCATTTAAATATTTATTGTCTTATCAAGTTATTGGCTTCTATTTGGCCCATTCTAATTTTCAGGGAATTTGATGCTTGAGCAATATTTTATACCTTTTGTGCCACACTGTTAATTTCCTTTCAAATTTTTTCTTTAAGAGCTCTTGTTTTACATTTGAATCAGAGAGATACACACAGAGTAAGAGTAAAGGACTGAAACATGAATCCATTATGCTTCAGCTAAAGTAAAAAATAAAAAAAGTAGGGGTAGCTATCGTGATCTCAGACAAAGCAAGAACAAAAATAGATCTAATTAAAAAAGATTAAAAAAGGAAACTACATCTTTCTAAAAGGGACCATAGACAATGAAGTAGTATCAATACTAACCATGTACGTACCAAATGATATAGCATCCAAATTTGTAAAGGAATAATTAAATGAGTTACAGAAGGAAAGACAATAAAACTATACAAGTGGGGGAACTCAACTTTCCCCTCTTAGAACTAGATAAATCTAACTGCAAAATAAACCAGAAAGAAGTTGAGGAGGTGAATAGAATGTTAGAAAAGTTAGATATGACAGACCTCTGGAGAAAACTGAATGGGGATAGAAAAGAATACACCTTTTTCTTAGTGGTACATGGCACCTACCAAAAAAAAAAAAAAGAGCATGCATTAGGGCAGAAAATCTCACAACCTAATGCAGAAAAGCAGAAATATTAAATGGATCCTCTTCAGATCATAATGCAACAAAAAGTACATTAAAAAAGATAGAATAAAAATTAATTGGAAACTAAATAATCTAATCTCAAATAAATAGGCCAAAGAACAAATCATAGGAACAATCAATTAATTTCATTAAAGAAAATGACAATAATGAGACAACATACAAAAATTTATGAGATGCAACCAAACCAGTATTTAGGGAGAAATTTATATCACTAAATGTTTACATCAATAAAATTTCTAAAAGGGCAAACCAATGAATTGGGTGTGCAACTAAAAATAAAACTAGTAAAAGAACAAATTAACACCCCCCCCCAATTTAACACCAAATTGGAAATACTAAAAATCAAGGAGATTAATTAACTTGGAAGAAAATCATTGAAATAACAAATAAAACAAGAAGCTGGTTTTATGACAAAAAAAAAATAAAAAGATAAACCATTGGTTAATTTGATTTTTTTAAAAAGGAAAGGAAAAAACCAACTTACCAGAATCAAAAATGAAAGGAGGAATTTACCACCAATAAAGAGGAAATTAAAATAATTATTAGAAGCTATTTTGCCCAGTTATATGCCAATAAATCTGACAATCTAAGTGAAATGGATAAATATTAACAAAAATATAAATCACCCAGATTAACATAAGGGGAAATAGTATACTTAAATATCCCTATATTAGAAAAAGAATGTGTTAGCTCACTAAGAAAAATCCCCAGGGCCAGATGGGTTCATAAATAAACTCTACCAAAGGATAATTAATCCCAATACTATATGAACTATTCTGAAAAATAAGGCAAGGAAAGAATTATACCAAATTCCTTGATGACACAAATATGATGCTGATACCTAAACCAGAAAGAGTTAAACTGAAGAAAGAAAACTACAGACCAATTTCCCTAATGAATATTGATGCAAAATTTTAAATAAAACATTAACAAGAAGATAATGGCAATATATGACAAGAATCATACACTATGACCAGGTGGGATTTATGCCAGAAATGCAGGGCTGGTTCTATATTAGACCATAATTGACCATATCAGTAACAAAACCAACAGGAATCATGATTTTCTCAACAGATTCAGAAAAAGTATTTAGCAAAATACAATATCCATTCCTGTTTTTAAAAAAGATGCTAGAGAGTTTACCTTAAAATGATAAGTAATATCTATCTAAAACCATCAGCAAGCATTATATGTAATGGAAATAAGCTATGAGCCTTCCCAATAATATCAGGGGTGAAGCAAGGATGCTCATTATCACTGCTATTATTCAATATTGTACTAGAAATGTTAGCTATGTCAATAAGAGAAGAAAAAAGAAATTGAAGGAATTAAAAAAGGCAATAAGGAAACAAAACTATCACTCTTTGAAGATGATATGATGGTATACTTAGAAAATCCTGGAAAATCAACTAAAAAGCTACTTGAAATAATTAGCAACTATAGCAAAGTTTCAGAATATAAAATTAATTCACATAAATCATTAGAATTTCAATATATTACCAACAATATTCAACAAGAAGAGGTAAAAAAGAGAAATTACATTTAAAATAACTGTAGATAGCAGTCTTGGCAGTCTACCTGACAAAATAAACCCAAGAACTATATGAACTCAATTACAAAATATTTTTCACACAAATAAAGTCAGATCTAAACAGCTGGAAAAAAATCAATTGCTCAGGGGTAGGCTAAACCAATATTTTAAAAATGACAACTCTAACTATTTATTCAGTGCCATGCCAAGCCAACAACCAAAAAATTATTTTAGAGAGCTAGGAAGATGGTAGCAAAATTCATCTGGAAGAACAAAAGGTAAGAATAAAATGAATCAATGAAAAAAATGTGAAGGAAGGTAGTCTAGCTGTACCAGATCTCAAACTGTCATATAAAGTAGTAATCATCAGAATAATCTGGTACTGGTTAAGAAATAAAATGGTGGCCCGGCCGGGGCGCGCCAGCGCGGTCAGAGTTCAGAGGTCGGGTCTCGGGCTGGAGGAAAGGAAACGTTCCCGGTTTAGTTAGTGGATGGGCCGCGGTCGGACGCTGGGACGTGTTTCCTTCAGGGTACGAGCCCTCTGGGACCCCGCGGAGAGGCGGGAGGGCGTCGGGCCAGGAGGCACGAGGGAGCCGCGGGCTGGGTGCGAGTCCTGACCCCGCAGCTCCGAGGCCCGAGCCCCAGGCGGGAGGAGCAGGACGACCCCTGGGAGGCTTCAGGCCAGAGGGCAGCGCGGCCTGGGCTGCACCGAGCTGCGAGGGACCCCCAGGCCTCCTCCCCCGCCACAGGGGAGGAAACTGAGGTCTGGCCCGCAGGAGGTGCCACAAGCTACAAAATGTCAGTTGTTCGTTCTACTGTCCATGCCAAATGGATCGTGGGGAAGGTGGTTGGGACAGCGATGCAGAGAACTGCCAAAGTGCAAGTAAACAGGCTTGTTCTGGACCCCTACTTACTCAAGTACTTTAATAAGCGCAAAACATACTTTGCTCATGACGCTTCAGAGCAGTGCACAGTTGGAGACATCGTGCTCCTCAAAGCATTGCCAGTGCCAAGAACCAAGCACGTGAAACACGAATTGGCCGAGATCATCTTCAAAGTTGGGAGAGTCATCGATCCAATTACTGGGAAACCCTGTGCAGGAACCACTTACCTGGAAAGCCCAACAAGCTCTGAGACTGCCCCCCAGACCCCAGTCTGAAAGAGCCAGATCTTCCCTCTGCATAGCTGCAGGGCGCCCCAAAGAAGCCAGCCAGGGGATGAACCAGACACACTGGTGGGAGAGACTGTAAAGGTTTCAATTCCAGCTGTCCCACCTCTGTAGATGAAATAATAAGTAAGGGACTCTTTGAAGAAGGTCCTTTTTCCATAGCAATAATGACTGTTTCAAATTTCATTATCAGAATGAAATGTAAATATGACTTTATCAGAATCTCTGAGCTTATAGCAACAGGCTGCATAGACTAAACCAATCATTTTGGAAAACAGGATTGACGGTCCATAGAATTTAAAATAACTTAGGAGCTGGGGGGGGGGGGGTACAAAACATGTCTGTAAATTACTTGTCCTTTTTTTAATAGTAAAATATTGGAAGTAAGTACCTTAAAAAAAAAAAAAGAAATAAAATGGTGGATCAGTTGAATAGATGAGGGAAATAATATGTAGTATTAATTGACTACTGCGATTTAGTCTTTGACATACCCAAAGATCCAAGCTTTTAGGACAAGAACTCACTATTTTTCAAAAACTGGGAAAAAATATGGCAAAATAAAATATGTAGACCAACATCTCACACCATATACAAAGATAATATGTCAAAATAATTTAGACATAAAGGATAATATCATAAAAATATTAGAGGAGCATGGAATAGTTTGCCTGTCAGATCTATTTATAAGGGGGAAATTTAGGACAACAAGAAATAGCATTACAAGATGTAAAACGGATCATTTTGAATATATTTAATTTTTTTGCAGAAACAAAACCAATTTGACCAAGATTAGAAGAGAAGTAGAAAGCTGGGGGATAAAAAAAAAATAAAACTTTTACATCCAGTATCTCTGATAAAGGCCTCATTTCTCAAATATATAGAGAACTGTGTCAAATTTATCAGAACACAAGTCATTCCCCAATTGATAAATGCTCAAAGAATAGGAATAGGCAGTTTTCACATGAAGAAATCAATGCTAGCTATAGTCATATGAATAAATGCTCTAAGTCACTATTAAGTAGAGAAATGCAAATTAAAACCACTATGAAGTTCTACCTCGTAGCTATTGGATTGACTAATATGACAGTAAATTAAATTTATAAATGTTGAGGGGATGTGGGAAAAGTGGGACACTAATGCATCATTGATGGAGGTGTGAACTGATCAAGTCGATCTGGAGAGCAATGGGGAACTATGTCCGAAGGGCTATAAAAACTGTGCATTCCCTTTGACTCAGCAGTATTATTATAGGGTCCATATCCCAAAGAGATCCCCCCAAAAGGAAAAGGAATCTTTTTGTACAAAAATATTTATAGAAAGCTCTTTTCTGGTGGCAAAGATTTGGAAATCAATGGGATGTCCATCAGTTGGGGAATGGTTGAACAAGTTGTGATATATCATTGTATTGTGCTATAAGAAATAATGAGTGGAATGATTTCAGAAAGACCTGGAAAGACTGAACATGAACTGATATGAAATTAGCAGAACCAGGAGAACATAGTATACAGTAACAGTGCTATTGTACAATGAACAGCTTTGTATGACTTAGCTATTCTCAGCAATACAATGATCAAAACAATCCCAAAAGGATTCATATTGAAAAATGTGATCTGGTTCCAGAGAAAGAACTGATGGAGTTTGAATGCAGACAGTAGCATACTATTTTTCACTCTTTTTTTTTTTTTTTTTTGGTTCAAGCTTTCTTCCACAAAATGACTAATATGGAAATAGGTTTTACATAATTGCACATGTTTAGCCTATATCAGATTACTTACCATCTCAGGGAGGGTAGAGGAAAGAGAGAATTCACAACTCCAAATTTTAAAAAAGAAATGTTAAAAATTGTCTTTACATGTAATTGGGGAGGAAATGAAATAATATTTTTAAAAGATCTCTTTCTTTTCCAATTTTCCCTTTAATTATCTCATTTCATTTATAAATCTACTTTTAAACTCTTGTATACACTACATTTTTTCCCTTCCAGGTATTCTAGCTGTTTTTCTTTGAGGTTTTTCTTGTAGATCTTATGGAGCCACTCTTCTAGTTTTGTGTCTTCAGCATCCATGTCACCATAATAACTTTTGTGGGTGAAGGGGTAACTCTTCTAGTTTTTGTTTGTTCATTTTTCCAGCCTAGTTCCTGATCTAGAACTTTATGTTAAGGACAGGCTTTGCACACTTCTGAAAGAATGACTGGGATTGTCCTGCTGCTATTTTCTTGGGGTGCTGAGTGGAGTGGTATAATTCCAGAATCTCAGAGACAGGCCAAGCGAAAGACCTGTAAGCTTTAAGTATTCCCAAAGAAGTCTACTCTAAGGCCAAGTTTGATCACTGCCCCCACCCCCACCCCCAGTCTGATCTCTGCAAGTTATGGATCTAGGTATAGATCTGAGCAATTGGCCTGTGGGGCTTGTCCTATTTAGAGATTCAGGAGACTGCTGTCGTATTCAGTCACCATCAGCCAGTAGGAAAGTTCTTTTGATTCAGAGTGTCAGAACCATAGGCTTCCCTTTGATCTGGGATTCCTGCCCTGGTTATTCCTGGGCCAGAAATTAGAAATGAGGCCCCATCCTGCACCTGGGATCAGAGTCACACAGCTATTGTTTGTTTCTGTTCTTGTTCTTTACTAGGTACAGTTTGGAGCCTGTGACCACTCCTTATCCCAGAAAACTATCCACAGCTACAGATCGCCTCCTCAGTTTGCCCTGGATTTGTGATGTGAAACTGGGTAGTGAGTGACAAAGCTGCCAATTGGCACTTGCTTCCATATCTTGCACGAGTGATGGTGATATCCTGGTTATCCTGGTTATCCTTCTATGCGTCTGGGACCTTGTCTGTCCCCATTGCAGAGCCTTGGTCCTCTTTCAGTCCCTTTGCATTGTAATATTTCTCACAGCCTACTCTTGTACAGACCCTCTATACAGGTCCCTAGACATCTCTGTCTCCCTATGTATACTATAATAGAAAAATGACTCACTGTGACTTTATCTTAGATTTCCCAATTAGGATTTGTACTGTTATATGTTCTAGATATGTTTGGAATAGCTTGGGAGTGGGGAGTGAATAGTGTGGGGAGAGAAGGGAGGAACTCGCTGCACTTCTTCCTGTTCCTCCACCACCTTGGCCCTACCTTATACTAAGTGAAATCTTCACAAAAATCCTATAAGGTCAGAACAACCATCTTAAAGAATCAAGGCACGGTGCCTGGCACATAATAAGCACTTAATAAATGCTTGTTGACCAAATAAGGCAAGATTTAAGTCCAGATCTCTTGACTTCAAGTCCATTGTTCCTTGCACTCTGATGGACTGTCTCACACTTAATACAAGGGGGTAGGCAGAACAAAAACCACAAGATCTTGCAACAGAAAATTTCCATTTTCCAGTCCTCAGCTCCTTCAGAGAAAGCAGTCACTAGCCATTTTCCCAAATATTCTAGAAATTTCCTACTTTGAGGCAAAGCCTGCCCAACATATAAACAGAAGATATAATTGTCTGTAAGGTGTGTCTTGTGAAATACTGGAAGGAACCTCTTGCCCCAATATTTTTCTTTATACTCCCCTACCCTGGGGCCTAAAATTCTACCACAGAGATTAATTCATTTGGCTAAAATGTTACTGTGTCTATGCATTCTCTTCTAGTGATATTAAGTCATTACTATTCATTAATAACATATCATGAATTGATTTATTTCAATGGTTTTCTCTGTGATAGCCAAAGTCTACAGCAAGATGAGAAAAATAAGAACCTCAAGCAAAAAAAGTCCAACATATGCATTGGTTAGAAATATGCTATGTATATCATGATTCACTTCAAATTTGTGAGTGACACAATGCTGGAAGAGAGAGCTAATATATAAAATAATGTACTTAATATCCAACAAGATATTGACTG